>CABFWB010004250.1:48503-60426 GCA_902151455.1 Timema bartmani
TTGTGGGGGGGGGGGGGGGGGGGGGTAGATGGGGGTTAAGACTGGGTTTTCCTAAATACCATCAATAAATTTATTAAAACACATATAAGAAAATAAAGTTTTGTGTAAACTTTAAATAATAGACTTAGACTCTGCTCGTAGTAATAATTGATATTTGTCAAGTAGTCTCAAAAACAGTAAAAAAAAAAATCAACCATCATAAGCTCCTGTCACCATTAGCTTGGTGATTTTAAGGTATCTATAAATACAAGCCACAAAATGGTTGTCGAATATAATCATAAGGGGCCTACGCTGTAGGATGAGATAATCTATAGTTAAATAATGAATAAGATTAATGCTAAGTTCATGTTTTGAAACCATAAGATGTTACCTATTTTAATGATATGAGCTTAGAACGTTTAATGAGAGATGTTTGAAAAACCTATTATTTTTTAGCAGATATCAGCTAGGTTTTTAAAACGTTTTGAGCCGTTACCCTAGAAAAGATATTTTAAAGTGAAAACATTTGGTCAATTTTTAATAATCACTATGTTTATGTATAATAGTAAAGTTACACGACCTAAGTGTCTGACAGTAGCAAAAATTATCAAAACTACTTGATCAGTCACTTTTGATGTCTAGTTCTGGGTTTATCACTAGCGATAAGATAATAATATATATTTTACTTTCTCATTTTAAGATAAAGTATTATAATCGTGAAAAAAAAATGATGTTGAGATTATGATAAAGCTTTACGTTTTATGTAAGCCCGAACTAAAAAAGAGTGAATTTTAAAAGTCTGTCCGTCCCCCATCCCTGCCTGTCTGTCTGGTCCTGACAACGGATCCAAAAAGTTAAATGGATTTAGTTTGAACTGAATATATATATATATATATTTTCTAAGGCTATATATATCTCTGGAGGTTTTTTTTTTATTTTGACCCTAGCCTTAGCTTGCCGATGAGTGATTATTTTTAATTCCAAATTTTTAGAAAATAGCTTAAATTTTATTGTTTAAAATGAATAACTAGGAAGAGGTTAATCTCACAAATAACGTTGTACCTATTCTTGAATTTTGGTTCAAAGTTAGTTAAAGGGTAACTTACTTATAAGTGATTTTCTAAAATATAAAATATTTTGAAAATGGCTCTGACTATTTTGTTTAATATATAAATATATGGGGAGGTTTTACATGACAAATAAAACTGTATTTGGGGGGGGGAGGGAGGGGCAATTAATTGAGGGTTAGCTTACTTATGACGGTTTTTATTTTAAATTGAATGTTTGGAAAAATGGCTCAAGCATTTTGGCTCAAAATTAGTATCTCTAAATTGTTCACATTATAACTAATGGCTATAAACATTTGTTGTATGTTAAAAATCATTTTCATAGTAGTTTTCTGATGACTAATTTTGGTAAAACTAGAATTATTTTGAAAATAGCTCTATTGATTTTGTTTAAAATTGGTGTCTGGGGACTATCTTGCATAATAATTAATAATAATGC
This sequence comes from Timema bartmani, assembly GCA_902151455.1. NCBI lineage: Eukaryota > Metazoa > Arthropoda > Insecta > Phasmatodea > Timematidae > Timema > Timema bartmani. The sequence goes on from CABFWB010004250.1 coordinate 49,989, forward strand.
TAATTTTTTTAAATACATTAATTTAAGAATAGTTTACTTGCGATAAACTAAACAAAGTTTGAAATTTTTCAAAGTTGGCCTTGTAGATTTAGTTTAAAATGGGTATCTGGGAATAAATTTTCATGATAAATAATAAAACTTTTTTATGTTTACAAATTACAAATAATTTCAGGGTAGTTTAAAAATAGATTATTTTTGAAAATTTGAAATTTGTTTGAATATCTGAACAATTTGTTTTAAAATGTATATAGAAAGAGTGTTTATTGTGATTAACAAAATTAAATTCATTTAGTTACACTACTAGAGCAATATTTTTCAATCCAAGCCGATTCTATCGTCTACCCAAGTGTTCATCCATGACTAAAGAGATTTTAATATTGTCCTCGTGACATCCCTGCGAATCAAACTTGTATGCCAGAAACATTGAATTATGACTGATTACCTTTATAACTCCGCTATTGTATTACTATACATTTTTATACGCAGTAGACTGGTATTAAAATGACTCAAATGCCTATCGAGGCATTCAAATCTTATCTCCTGTATATGGGATTATCAAACTTTCTACACTCATATCTCACTTTAAATATATATGTAATTGTCAAGACTCACTAACTCACTAAGAAATCATGCAAACTTTTTAAATTGAATAATATATTTTTGTATATTTTGTTAATTATATCTATATACATAAAAATTATGCGCATATGTACTAATTATGCTAATTTGCTAGGGATGAGGATGGTGGAATTTACAAAAAGTGTACCTTCACTTGCGTGGAGGAAGAAAGCAAAGCCATTTAGGAAAAAAAATAAAAACTCAGCACACCCAACAGGATTAAGAACCCCTATCTCCCTTTCATCGGCAGTCCATTCTTTTGTAAGAGTGACGCCTTATACAAGGCGGCCACCAAATAAGGTTAAGAGTTTGTTGAATCTATAATAAAAAATTCACTACGTGTCTGTCTGTTTTTCCTTCCAGAGGTGTCTTTCATGCTTATCGCTGAGCTAAAAGGTTGAAATTTGGCATGGATCTTCCTGGGAGTCCATGAATAATGTTAAAAATCCTAAACCTGAAAAATTGTAAAAGTAGCCAAATCTGTGACTTAAAACAATTTACCATGCTTATGGACCCAAAGTTTGTTTGATCACGCCAAGACTCGATTTCTGAGGGTCCTTAGCACTGCTAAAAAAAAACCTGTTGTATTTTTTTTATTCCAGTCGGACGACCCTAAGTTGATAGCCTACATAAATGGTATCCAGAATTTGGAAAATGGTTATTCCCCGTTTAATTTTCAAGAAATTTTATATCTGGAGGTTTTCAAGGTTGGCACACACGAATCTGCTATCAGTTTTTCGAAATTCGAATTAACTCATCCTCATTTGGTAGCCAAATGGTACCTGAAACTCCCTCAATTAATACCCAGATGGTACCCGAAAGTTACAAAATTGTTCTTTACCGTTTAAACAGGATGCCATTTCGATCGTTCGCGAGTTTGGCAAGCCTGACCTATTTATAACAATGACTTACAACCGGAAATGGAAAGAGATCACTGAGAATCTGGAGCCACACCAAAGAGTGGAACACAGTCCCACCTTAGTAGCAAGAGTATTCGACTTAGAGTTGAAAGATCATCTTGATTACGTTTGTAAAATTAATGTTTTATGGAAAATCATTACCAAAGCTCACGGTATAGGCTTTCCAAAATGAGGACTATTTCACGTGCATATGTTAATAATACTCAATGAAAAAGCCAATCCTTTAGATCATGACGACATAGACAAAATAGTTTCAACAACAGAAATACCCAGCCCGACAAAGTCACCTCAGCTACATGAAATAGTACTCAAGCATATGGTGCATGGAACCTGTGGCACTGCTAATTCCAGGTCACCCTGCGTGGAAGACGGTAAATGCACCAAAGAATTTCCCAAACTGTTCCAGGTTGAGACCATAGTCTGCTCCAGATATTGGCGCAGAGACACGAAGGAAACCTACAAGGTAGGAAGTAAGGAAATTAACAATCAATGGATAGTGCCGTTCAACGCGTACTTGATTCTCTAGTTCAAATGCCACATACATTTGTGAGTCTGTGCAACAGTTAATATCATGAAGTAGTTATTTAAATATGTGTACAAAGGACACGACTGTGCCAATATCGATATCAGTGAAACTTGTGGAGACTGGAAGCTACGTGATGAAGTCAAGTTATTCTTAGATTCCAGATACGTCAGTGCACCGAAGGCTACGTGGCACCTCTTTGGCAAAATTATGCCATAACATTGTGCCCCTAGCAGTGCACCTACCTAACAACAAATGACATATTTTCAGCAGAATAAATATACTCAGAGAATCATAGAGTCATTGTCATTAAATAACTCCACACTTATGGCCTGGTTCTAATTAATAGCAAGAATCACATGCCAATCAACTCTGTGATACAGTCACCTAGAAATCGTAAATTTACACCAACATTATTGCATGTGGATCATTTCTTCTGATTAAACATTAATGAAGATAGATATTTAATATAAGTTCCTAATAATGAACATTGTTGAAATATTAAAATATATTTTGATAAAAACTATATTGAAAAGGCCGTTTTTGACAATTTTAGAATATTTATGTTCATATTTATTTGGTAAGGAGTAATAAATGATAGGGTTATATCTCCTTTGCTATTATTTTTTCTTCCCTTCTCTTTATTTAATATAAAATAAGGAGAAGGGAATAATTTTATATAAAATATAGAAGGGAAGGGAATAAAAATAATAACAAGGAAGATATAAGCTTATAATTTTAAAATGGCTTCACAAATAAGCATTGTGCAGAACTCTTCATTCCCTCATAATAGGAACGTACTGCAGTTATTAACAAGAAACTTTGTCGCTTTGTCCCCCATCGTCACCACGGAAAATTTCGAATAATCATTCAAATACGAATGCACTACACACATTTCTGGTATATCGCAGGTGTTTTCTTTTACCTATTACTCCCATACCTTGCGCGCGCACAAACAAACGCAGATGCGAGCTGGTATCTGAGTTGGGCCTGCTATGATGAACATTCTCAAATAGTGGATACGTCACTGCTAGACAGTATTTTACGTAGATATACCGGAGCACTATGTCTTCAAAAGAAAAAGTGGAGGGCAGGAAAGGAAGAGAGGGGAGGGGGTAAGTGTGTTATTAAGCTTCTGTACACTTTGTCGTGGAGGGTAAAAGCTACTTGCTAAGACTATTCTTGCATCACGTCCCTGGTTCAACTAGCTTCGAGAGTCTCAGGATAGTGAGGGGTGTGGCTTTGAAAAGTTTCAAGAAGTCGGCCAAGAAGCTGGGTCTTCTGGAGGACGACTTTGTGTGGGAAGCCACACTGGCTGATGGTGTAGCATTTGGCATTCCCAGAACACTCAGAGGACTCTTTACTTTAATTAGTGTATTTGGGTGTCACCTATAGCCTTAGAGTCTGTGAGAAAAGTTCCTAGACTACTTTCTAGAAGACCTATTTTGAAGACACAACGATCACTCCACTGGGTGCGAGGATTGTGAGAATCTGGGTCTTCGTGATGTTTTAATTCTACATGACAGAAAGTGAGAAAATTTGACAACTTTGGACTTCAAATACCTCCTCAAACTTGCTCTAAGATTTCGACGCAGAGTCCAACGCAAAGAAAGAAGAATCCACTGGGAAGTATTTGGTGAAGAGATTGAACAACGAGAAGAGGGCTGTGTTTGACACCATAATAGACGCGATCTACACCTCCAGCATCGAGCAAACTTCTTCTTCTTCTTAGCTGGATCTGGGGGAATGGGGAACACCACCTCTATAATACACTGCTGAGCCTGGTGCGAGGCAAGGGGGGCACTGCCTGTAGCATCCATTTGGATTGCGGCCAAGATTTTTAAGTGTGAGGTTTCACTTACCACTTCCAGTATATAATACCAGTTCCATTGGTGGAAGCGTCCACACCGAGTTTGAGAACGACTTCGGCTGACGCAGCCTTCCCTAGACAAGCAAAACTAATCATCTGAGAAGAGTTGACAATGACTCAAAATCATTCACTCAACGCATTTGATCGACTCTTGAAGAGCATCATGAAAAATAATCATCTATTTGGGTCGAAAGTAATTTTACTAGATGGAGACTTCTACCAATGCCTTCCTGGGTATCTCATGCTCATAGAGCAGCTGTAGTTCAAACGAACATTAAATACAGCGCACTCTGAACATAATTCAAAATCCTCAAGCTGCGCAGCAATGTCCAATTGGTGGGACCCCCATACAGTTCTTGGCTAATTAATCTCAGGGATGATGACCTGAAAAAATGTGATGAACTAGAAAATAAAGTGATTTAAGCCCCAGATAATCTCATAATCAAATATTCCATTGTGATGGCGACTTTTATAAGCAGTTTGAGTGCCAGTAATATTTTGAATTACACCAGCACAACGATCCTTTACCCCGCAATGAAACTGCCACACGCATGAATGAACAGAGCCTGAACCTCCTGGATTGCGAGGCCGCTACGTATGTGAACATTGATTCAGTTGATTGTGAGGACGCTTCTGCTAGACAACTGCCAAGCAAAGTTCTTACACAGCCTCACCCTATCAGGAATGCCACTTCAAAGATTAAACTTAAAATTGGGGGCAATAATTATGTTACCCAGAAATATAAACACAAAAACGGGACTATGTAAAGGGTCTCGCCTGGTGATTATAACATTGACGGGGGAAAAAAACTGTCATACTTCAAACTGGATCATCACAAGAAAACTCAGTATTCATTCCCAGAATCGATTGAACCCCCAGTGATCCAGATATCCCCTTCTTCCTGCACCGAAGGTGGTTTTCGTTCAATGACAATAAACAAATTACAGGGTTGGATCCTGGAGAGAGTTGATGTACACCTGCTGGATCCAGTGTTCAGTCATGGACAACTCTATGTCGCCTTCTCAAGGGTCCGCTTTGCAACGGATTTGAATGTGAAGACAAATGTGCAGTAAGGAAAGCTCTTAGAAAAATCTGACAAAATATTTACAAAATATAGTTCATAAAGAAGTACAGTAATGTGCTGGATATTCAATGTAAAACAACTAAGTTAAGATTTATTATTTTCTAGTAATTATAAATTAATAATGGATCTATTTTATTACTTCAAAAGATAATCTCTCCGGCGAAGACAGGAATAAATACTGGTAGTTTATATAATAGCAGTTTTATAGAGTACCTGTATAATATTAATTTAAAAAAATAATAAATATATATTATTTTTCATTTCATGATATGAGTTATATCTATAAAATTATTAAACTACGCAGGGAAAAATATACAATATTTACCTGTCCATGGGAAAGATGAGTTGTTTTCCTAACGCAAAGCTAATGATTAAGATCAGGTTCTAATTTTGTGTAACCAACTTTAGTGGCTGAATGGTCTTAGGCGTCATTCTCATGCTATACTGGCTTACCGATGATAAGGAGATCAGGGTTAGAATCCTGATCGGGTGTACTGAAGGTGGTTTTTTCTAAAATAGTTTCCCACTCTCCTCATCCCTACGTCATTAGTGTAATCATCATATGCGTACAGTCTGAACCGGCAGTAAGACGTGATGATGAAAGAAAATTATGTGAGACGTGTGAATGTCATTTGTACCTTCCAGTTGAGTTTTATAGTTTTGGTTGCCATAATTGTTAAGAAACTACATTAACTTAATTTTCGGCTATGGCCAGGATTGAACTAGAGTCCCCGTCTCCCCAGGATCAATGGTTAACCTCCTCAACCCAACCACTCGATCATAAGTGTTCCTCTACCCGTGGGAAGATATGTAGAGCTGTATCTGGTGATCACTCTTCATAATCCCTTACACTTTTCAATATATTGACAGTTGGCAGATAAAATTTGTCTCTCTAAAAATTATCAAGCTTATTTTTTGTTACAAAATTGTTTCTTTAAAATTATATATCTGAGCCTCGAATCGATTGGTATTCGAGAGATTCGAGATTCATAAGAATCTCAAAAATTATCTTGAATACAATTATGAAGAAATTGACTTCAAATAATAATTTTAAGCAATTTACAAAAGGAATTATACAGACGTGTGTAGTTAGTAGAGTGACAAAATTACAAAAAGAATGGACAAGATTGTATTAATATAATAAATTTAACATAAAAGTGCTATTGTTTTTGTTTATGACGTAATAGACATGCCAAACAAGATAAAAATTTTGGTGGCACGTACCCTTTAACAACTTATTTTAAATCCCATTTTAAATATTTTCACACTAAGATTAAACATTTTTAAGGATTCGAAGATTCGAATTTGTATTAAAAATTCGAAAGGCAATTTAAGATTTGGATTTAAGATTCGTATTCTATAAATATATTATTCAACCCATCTCTAAATTTTAAAATAAATTCCAAATAAAAAAATTATGTAAAGTTTGGAGAAAATCTTGCTACAGAAGTTTATTTCCATATATGATCATTTTAATGATGAAACAAGAGCTACAAAAACCTCTAATTTCAGTGGCAAGGCGTGCTAGTATACAGTGTTTCCATTGGTGAATGCTGACATTATCTTCTCCAGTAGTTGGCGGCCGCTCGGTAGGTATAGATCACTTGCAAGCTGATGATATGTAATTTTTATCATTTATTTGTATTTTCAGCGATGAGCTGATTATCATTTAAGTAAAGTTTGGTTACCTTTGCTGCCGGGATAGCGGCCCTGATTGAGGCAGCACATAAATTGGATTAGTCATTTTAGGGGTTCCAATATTTTGAATAATTTTTTGAAAGCTTTTAATTAGCATTCGGGTAGGAACACAAAGGGATTTGTTTAATCACGAAATGATAAGCTCTCCTCATATAACATAATACTATTCTGTCAACAGCATGCCCTGATTACAGCCTGTGTTATATAAGCCAAAAATGTTATTTTTACTTTCTCTCTATCTTACAGGTAGAGAAAGTATGGTGATCGTCAAAAAAATCGAACTCGAAATTTTGATGAATTTTGACGTTTCATGACTTCCTGAATCCGAAAAAGTGGTTTTTAAATTTCCGTCTGTCTGTCTGTCTGTCTGTCTGTACCTCCAACTAGAGCCTAAACTATTTTACCGATTGAGCTGAAACTTGATATCTAGGGTTTTCATAGGGTTGCCTCGAGGGGTTTTTGGAATTGGATATCTACCCCTAAAATTAAGGGTAGTTTACTGAAGGGCAAAAAGAGAAAAAGTCGATTTTCTTAAAATCGGCTTTAACGATTTTGATTAAATTTCATTTATGAACATTAATAAATATTCCAAACAAAATGGCTACTCTCAATATTTCGGCAAAATGGCTTTAAGGGCTCCGGTCTGATGCGTAAATTAACATTTTTTATAATAGCTCCGAAACTATTTGAGATATGAAATTACTTAGCATTACAAATATGTATATATATTTATAATACAGATATTTTATCCGAAACATATTTTTATAAAATCAATAACTTTCAATCTATACGCAATTATATGAATTTTTTTAACTTTTTGGACATTAAAGTTTAAGTATTGCGACCGTAAAAAAAAACTAACCTGAAATGTTGATGGATGTCGACGTCTCATGACCCCCCGAACCCTAAAAAATAGTCTTTGCAATGCCGTCTGTCTGTGTGTCTATAAAAACTTAAAATTAAGGGTAGTTTACTGAAGGGCGAAAAGAGAAAAATTTGGTTTTCTCAAAATCTGCTCAAACGATTTTGATTAAAATTCGTATCTAGGCGTTGATTAAGATTATAAATAAACTGGCTATTTTCATTTTCCTATGAAAATGATTTTTAGGGTACTTTACAGAAGCGTTAATTTCCGTATCTCCACAACTATTTGAGAAACTAAACAACTTATCATTGCAAAATTGTAGGACTATTAGAAATAAAAAACTTTTATTTGACATATATTTTTATAAAAGCAACAGTTTCTGAGATATTTGCAAATATATTAATACAATTTTGTGAGCTTTAGTTGTAAACATATACTACTTAAGTCTTAACGCAATAATTCTCCAATGCCATAGAGTAATTAAATATAAGTATCTAAAAAAGTATGTTATTTTTCCTTAAAGCTCTTAGGAGAAATGTTTGCACAGCAATGATCTATCTCCATTTTAGACTCAATAGTCAATATTTACATTTTTTATTGGTCAAAATGTATAAATGAATAATTAAATATCAATGCGATGACTTGAAGATGTGCAACACCTTATAAAATGTTAAAACTTTAACCAGAAATCGAAATTTTAATACGAAGTGTTGACCATTGTGGACCCAATATTAATATTTCTTATTTCATTATTTTGTAACCTCCTTTTCCCCAAATCTCCCTTCGTAAGGGATAGTAAGACAAAGGAGAGAGAAAGTCTGTGTGGTGCACCATACCATTTATTTATGATTACAATCTTACAAGTCTATAATATAATTCCTTTTACCAATTTCTTAAGAATGTTACTTGAAGTCAAGGTCTTAATACATTTTATTTGAGATGGTTTTTTGAGATTTCCACAAATTTATAATATCTCGAATACTGTAGGATTCGTGGGATTAAAGGAATAAAGAATTTGAGCGTCCCATTTATAACATACACACGTGTATATATATTTACCTATGAGTATACATATATACATATGTATACTTATTTAAATATATACATACATGTATTCATATATATTATATACAGTACATACTTTTTCTATGGCATTAGGAACTCGAAAGTTAATTGCCACACTTACAAAATTATCTTGAGCTAGTTCTACCCAGTCCACCTCATTACACTTTATCTCTTTTAGGTCCAATATAATGATATCTTCCCATCTGCGTCTAGATCTTCCCCCTGGTCTCTTCCCATTGGATTTGTCGTTCAATTCCCTGAACACAGTTTTAGATTTTTCCATTCGCACTGCATGTCCTGCTCATTGTAATCTACGAGAGTCTACTATCCTAACAATGTCTTGTGATGAGTACATGGTATGTAGATCATCACTATATAACCTCCTCCACTCTCCAGTAGCCTCATCCCTTTTTGAACTAAATATATTCCTAAGCACTTTGTCTTCGAACACCCTAAATTTGTTTTCGTAGTGTACGGTAAGAGACCACGTTTCACGCCCATAGAGAACAACCGGTAAAATTATTGTTTTGTATATTCTGAGTTTTACATTCCTTGAAAGCAGGTGAGATGTCAACAACTTACAGACCTAGTAAAAGCATGCATTTCCCGATTGTATCCACATGCTAATTTGCACTATAATATTGTTATTTCTACTTAAAATTATTCCTAAATACTTAAACTCATTATTCATGTCAAATGCTATGCTGTTCACAGTAATCTTTAAATTGTCATTCCTCAATCTGTGTTCTCTGTGTGATCATATTTAGTCTTTTAAGTGTTCAATTCTAAGCCTATTCCTTCCCTAGACTCTAATAATATTTCTGTATTGCTTGCAACAGCTGCCTTACTATTGCCCAACAAAGTTAAATAATCTGCATGTACCAGTGGCTGCATTAAACCGTTTAATGTAAACTCTTCCTTACTTCTTGCATTAAGCGAGGATTTCACGACCCGAATTAGGGCCTCTAAATCGGGCCCGATCGCCGTCGGCCCTGAAATCCGATGGTGAAATGTGTGCTCCTGGTCACGTTTTGGAGAGGCGACCAGGCAGGGAGGTCGGGAGAAATTTCCAACCGATTTAGGGAGGAAGGGTGGGGGTAGACCGCTTCTCCTGGTGAACGGGACGTGAAATGCTCCACCAGGTGGATCGCTCTGTCCGTAGTGTAGATATAGATTGATTCTCAGTGATAACAACACGTGTTCGCACCTCGCGTTTTTTTTGTTTGTATTTTCGATTTTATCTGATGGAATCTGCAGAGCAAATTGAAAAAGACGTGTTGACCTTTATATACTGCTTGAGACAATTGTAGATAGCTGCACATGTTTCTGGAATCACGGTTGACATCAATGATGGTGATATAGCGGCACTATACTTCAAGTCTTTGTACGTACTGCCAGTGGCCAAAAAACGAAGCGTGACAATTAACCGGTCCTCTGCACTCACTGCTTCACGCATAACCGTTTTTCTTTTTTCGATATGAGGCCTCACCATATTTAGTAATTAGGTGAAAACCTGGGGTGTCATTAGCAAGAAATTTCGGAGATCTTCAGTGTCCAATATTTCCATAAGTCTTGCATGACTCAATACAGGTCTTTCGCGGTATACCTGCTTCATCCACAACTTCTTTTTCTTCCTTTCTTTCTCGCACACGGCCATTGCAGTTAATGCAACACCAACAACTACCTGCTTTGATAAATACGGAGCCATTTTGAAACTTTAAGAGCAACGAACTGAGCAGTAGATCGGACGCAAAAGATCGGGTCGTGAAAATACAACGCTCTGCCGAGGAGAGGG
>CABFWB010004251.1:5506-33282 GCA_902151455.1 Timema bartmani
GCTCGTGGGGGACTTAAATCCCACCATAACCCATCAAACAGTGACCGTGAATCGAAGTTTATTGGAACATAAACTCCCACTGAAAACCTTGTGACACATTCCTTCAGCCATAAACCTACGAGACCTTAAAACAACCAAGGAAAGGGTTTTAACTGCAATTCTCATGATGAATGCTAACGATGTCTCTTACAAGGCCGTAACCAGCCAATAATTTCAGGGGGGGGTTTGGTGGGCACATCCCCCAATTTCCAGAAGCCAGAAAAAATTTCTAAAGGATAAACAGTTCTAGAAGCTATCTGAAGTGTTTTTATGGCAACATTACCCCTTAACTGCCGAAGGCTAGGACAATCTCTAAATAATAAACACCTCTGGAAGCTCTCTGAAGTGCTTTATAGGGTAACACAGCCCCCTAATTTGTACTTGTATCTCAATTTTGATATTTTTTGAACCATAAATAAAGCCATATATATTTTGTCCATAGAATTTCGGAGGGGGTTTGAACCCCCAAAACCCTCCCCTGGCTACGGTCTTGGTCTCTTACACTGACCCGCCTCGGTGGCGTAGTTGGCTAACGCGCCAGTCGTCATGTTGAGCCAGACCACCGAGGACGGGGAGCTCGAGGTTCGAATCTCGGTCGGGTGAACTGGGGGTGGTTTTTCCTAAATGGTTTTCCACTCGCCCTCCACGCAAATGCGGGTTCACTTCCTCTAAGTTCAACCTTCCCGATTCCTAATCCATTAGTGTAATTAGTACTTAAGCGTATAACCCGAACGGGTAGTAAGACGCGGTGCTAGATAAAAAAATAAATAATCTTACACTGGATATCATCGCCGAGGGAACTGCATGTCATTCCTCTCGTTTTAGTGTGGTCAATCTTCCCTTGAATATAGGACAAGTTTTGCAACGCCGGTTGGTCGAGGTTGCCAATAGCTCCCTCTTATCCCAGCACTACACCTTCAGACATAACTGAAAGCGAGGAGATTTGGCAACAGTTGATTTGAGAAAGAGCGATGATAAATCTTTTCTCCATGAAACCTGCAGTTCCCTCAGAGATGATATTGAATATACCCAGGTCCGGATTAGGGCATGTGCCAAGTGTGCCCCCCACACCCCCCGCCTGGCAAATAAACCACTTTGACTTGTCATATTTATTTTGTGATAATATATTTCAACATTTTTATGTTTTTTCGTAAAATTTATCCCAAACTAATCTAAAAATTCCCTGATCGAAGGGCGCTGATTGCCTGGTATTACGCAGAGTCCCGACAGTCCGTGCTTAAAAATTAACGCAACCTTTGCTTTCGGCAAACCGGAAACACTATATATCTGCAGGCGGTACAGTTGACTTTTGACATAAAAATAAACATAGAGTTTCTATTGACAATCATTTCTGAGGTAGAATAAAAAAATTTATTAATATTAAAGAATTAATTAAATGCGACGAAAGGAAAACGCAAAGAAAGATTTTAAATGATAAAATTATTATTACTATACAGTACTAATAATATTTAACTGCAGAAGGCTGATTACATAAAATGCATTTACAGTAAAATAGTCCATAGTTATATCATGTCAAGTGTTATTATTTTATTGGCTATTAATTTACAGTACTATAATCCACTCAGTATATAATAGACTGTGTAGTTTACCTAGTTACTGTAATATTAATAATTATTAACATGTTAATAGGTGACATGGCGGTCTGGGGGTAAGGTGTTGGACTTCTGTGCTGGGGGTCCGGGGCTAGATCCTCGGTCCCGGCACAGATTTATCTGATTGCCAAACCCTTCCTTCACCTCTGACAAGACGTGTATTAATCACAACTTGTGAATGTGTGGAATGCCAGGCCTCCACCGTGGTTCGGATCCCACGTTAAACTGTAGGTCCTCCATTTCATCTCACAATCACCCTACCATTACACATTAGCGCAAGTGCGTATAACCTGAACGGGTAGTAAGACGCGTTGCTAATAATAATAATAATAATAGCAATAATAATATATTAATAACAAAACTCACGGTACTCACCATGATTGCTAAAAGTTTGCAAGAAAAAAAGTTTGTCTCTAAATAAAATTATCCATGCGTGATGTATATGTAAGATTCATAATCATTCATGTATGAACTAACTTCTAAGGGCCCCGAGTTCTACTTGGCACAGGGCCCCGAGTTCTACTTGGCACAGGGCCCCAAGTTCTACTTGGCACAGGGCCCCGAGTTCTACTTGGCACAGGGCCCCGAGTTCTACTTGGCACAGGGCCCCGAGTTCTACTTGGTACAGGGCCCCGAGTTCTACTTGGCACTGGGCCCCGAGTTCTACTTGGCACTGGGCCCCGAGTTCTACTTGGCACAGGGCCCCGAGTTCTACTTGGCTCAGGGCCCCAAAAAGTGTCAATCCGGGCCTGGATACAATCCGATTTCTATATTAAGGAACTTTTTTTAGCACTGCGTTTGACTACCCTTTCGGGTTACCCGCATATGAACTTGTAACACAAATATGTTATGGATGATGAGAAAGGTTAAATTTAGAGGAAGTGTACTTGCATTTCATGGGGGAGAGTGGAAAATCGTTTGGTGAAAACCACCCTCACTGTACCCGACTGGGATTCGAACACCTATCTTTCCGTCATAGACAGTCCAGTCTATTACGAGAGTGAAGCCTTAGCTCAAATTATTATTAGTTTTTAAAAAAATACCTCCTGAATACATAAGTTAATTAAAGTCGACCAACGAAGCGGGCGAACTTTTTTTGTTTACAAATATAAAAGTAAGAGACGTATCTTGTCAACCTCAGTAGTCTTGGGGTTAAAGTGCTCGCCTCAGAACCCGAGGTTCATGGGTTCAAACCCAGCCAAGGTCGACGGATTTTTCTTGAGCGGTTAAAATCCGTAGCACAATTTCCTTCGGAGGGGAGGTAAAGCGTTGGTCCCATGTCGATTGTGGCATTTAAAAGAACCCTGTAAGGTATGTGAAAATACCTTTCCTGGAAAAATTTGTAAGCCCTTTAGCTCTCGCTCTTAAAAATTAGCTTGTGCTGATTTACTCGGAGGGCTCAGCAAGTGTACGTTAAGTACCATGAAAAAATGAAATTGAAGAGAGCTGTATCTTGCCGGATACCTTACACTTGCAGAGTATCAGAGCTGTATCTTGCCGGCTACCTTACACTTGCAGAGTATCAGAGCTGTATCTTGCACAGCTACCTTACACTTGCAGAGTATCAAAGCTGTATCTTGTCAGATATGTTACACTTGCAGGCTATCAGCTGTATCTGCATGGGTCTCCACGCCCACTCTGTGTTCGAGAGATACTCCGAATCTATCCTGCTGCCCGTTGTCTACGGCGGCTACATCATCATCCTGACCGGACTGATCGTCGGCTATTTCACCAAGGAAAGAGCTCCGAAAACAATAGTGAGTACAGGGCGGTCAAAATAAATAAACATAAGCTGTCTCAAAAACTTTCTTCTACATGTATAGATGGAGTCTGGTAAGAAAATACAAACAAGTTTTTGTGCGGTCGACAATTATAACATTTTCATATAATATTAAAATTATTTATTATTATTATTATTATTATATATGTAAAGTGATAGATGCAGATCATATGACTTGACGTTTTAATATATGAAAGTTGTTTTAGTAAGTTTTGTAACTATCAACAAAAAAAAGTATCTTCTTAGCTAAATCGGAATATAGATAACTTTCTTACAAGAAATAGGTTATAAGTACAAGTAGTATACTGTACTAACCCATACTAACCTGTGTAAAGGAACAGATAAGGAAGATATAGACGACCAGTGTTTTAACAGGATAGTTTGATCTTTATAATTATTAGGAGTTCTGTCTTACGACAGGTCCATTCCTCATCTAACAGCTTCCCTCACCCTTTCCTTCTATGACGTCATGCAGAAGATAGTTCTTCCTAAGGATGTGTCCGATCCAGTTTGCTTTGTACCGAATAATAAAACCAAAAATGGTTCTCTTCTCACCCACTCATCTCAGGACTTGTTCAATCGTCACACTGTCTGTCCACCTGATCTTCAGCAAGTTTTTTTTTTAGTACCGCGTCCTACTACCCGTCCGAGTTATAAGTTTAGGTATTCATTAAGCTAATAATTTTAGGGATGAAGGTTAGGTTATATTATTTTATAGGACATGTACCCGCATTTGCGTGGAAGTAAAGTGGATAAACATTTTGGAAAATCTCCCTCAGTACACCCGACCGGGATTCGATCTCCGATCTCCCCGTCATTGGCAGTCCAGTCTAATACGAGAGTGACGCCCTAAGCCAATCGATCAACGAATCGGGGTTTTCCTAAATCATTTGTCCCTCTCTCTATTCGAATGCGGGTGTATTTCCTCTAAATTATAACTTCCTGATCCCAGTGTTGTAAATACGACGGGCAGAATTAAAGTGAAGGGAGTCTCTCTCCCACAGGACTTGATCTACACAGTGGCCGGTCTCCCCTTGTTCATCGCGGCGGGCGCCGTAGGGGTACACTTCTACCACACCAACAGCTACAGGTACCAGTGGCAGCCGACCATTATCAACACTGGACTGGCCTGCGGTTCTCTCGCCATCATCAACGGGGTGTTCTTCCTCGTGGACTCGGTGCTGGGGTTCATGGACAACGCCGACCTGTCGCCCAGAGTATGACTGCCAGGTGAACCGCGGCAACGCGCGGAGATCTCGGTCTGACCGGGGTTCGAGCACCGCGAGAATGTCAGAGACATTATCTGAGTGCGGGGGTGGGGTTCTATTGTCCGAGTTTCTAACAAACAACCATCTGGAACGCCATTTTTTCAAAACTGGATCCTACCATGTATCAGGAATCTGTTAGGAATCAAAGGCTTAAAGAAAGTTATTCGTCAAGAAAATTGGGGTATACCTGCGCGTGGTGAAATTTCCCAACAGAAGATATCAAAGATTTGTTTTGTTGTTTTTTAACAATAAGGCAGGATGGAAAGGAACAAGGGTTAGAAATAATTGTATCTATAAAAAAAAATTTAATAGAAAAAAAATTTTCAGCCAAAATAAATAAAATATTGCTTCAGTGGGTACAATTAGTTTAATTTTTTAGGTTTAGTAATTTCAAAGTTATTAATACTAGACATGGGGCATGAGAGAGTTTTAACAAGACTCCTATATTTTTATTTTTAAAGTTTCCATTCAAATACGCCTATCCTTGCGAAGAATAACATTACAATGTGTAGAGAATTAAATTAAACGTAGAGGCTATTTAATGAAGCAATATTTTTTATTTATTTTGGCCAAAAAAGGTTTTTTACTATGAACTATGAAAACTGCAAAAATATTTACGTAAACTTTGTAATTCGACTAGTGAAACAAAACCCCATCTTGAAGATCAGTAGGCATGAAATGCAGATAGTTAATGTTTATGTATATATTTATTTTAAATAAAAATATACCTTGTGTAACTAAGAACAGGGGGGAACCAACAAGATAATTCTTAGATACAGTAACCAGTTCTTAAATTTAATAAAACCCGCTTCGGTGGTCACATGGTCTAATGCGCTACTCTCGCGGTAGACTAGAGTGCCGATGACGGGGAGATCGAGGTTCAAAACTCGGTTGGGTGTACTGAGGGTGGTTTTTTTAAATGGTTTTCCTCACTCCCTCCAAGAAAATTCATGTACACTTCCTATAGATACAAAAAACCTTCTTGATTCCTAAAATAATTTGTACATAGGCGTAAAACCCGAATGGATAGTAAGACGCGGTGCTAAAAAAAATAATTCAATAAGCCTGTGTAAGCAACGGAGAATTGAACTGGCTTATTTCTAATTTTAAAACGCAAATAGTCTACCCAACCAGTTAAGATGCAACCAATAAAAAAAAGTAAATACATAAAAACACAATTATCTATACGCAAATGTATAGGCCTATATATATAAATATAATATATTAATATAACTTTAAAGTAAACGCTGGGCATGCACATATGCATAATATTCAACACAATGTTAGTACTGGGTGGCTATAAAACTTTTATTATAAAATTCTCCGAATTTTTCAGGTTTTTTAGACAACAATTAAAAAAATTTCAGCCCTAGCCTTTTTATGAGTGGGAATTTGTTCGTTGATTATATTGATCACATATTTTCAAAAAATCCTAGGCTACCAAACATCAAAATTCTTATAAGTTCTTGTCAATTTTCTATTATTTAATTAGGTATTATTTGTGTTCCTGTGTGAATGTGTTATAAAATAAACCTTGTACGACCATCTCAAGTTAGAGTGAAATATCTAGACAATGCACTTTGTTAACATCGGGAAACACTCTCACTTTTGTTTAAATGTTTAAGTGCAGAATTAATATTGAACAAAGTCTATGACTTTTCCTTATTTTTGATTAAATTCCCTGACATCAAAGAATTCGCTGATTTTTCCCCTGTCTGTAGCCACCGTTTAGTACCAGTAAAACTTTTCTAGGAGCAACAAATGACAGGTTACAGTTAACCAACACATTCTTTACTTCTCTTATCAGCTGCTTTGCATAACTTATATCACATCTGTTAATTGAAACATCCGGTATATATCCTTCCTCAAACTGTAGTTACCAAGAGTTCAGAATCAAAGCACTGTCTTTGTGATTAAAGTCCAATACCCTACCTCTGGAATCGGGGCTCTCTTGAAAAGATCCACTTGGTGCACTTAGCTTTTTTTTTTCCCCTATGTTTTCAGTACTGTGTAACTCATTATAAATGATTCAATAATAAACATAGTGTGACATAGAACATTATTTTTATAATTACATGAAAGAAGCCTAATTGCAGTTGGCATAACATATCCTAAGCATAACATACTAATCACATTATTAATAGCTTTTTAGTTTTTCAATTTAAATTTTTTTTCACAAATGTACCTGAAGTTTCATAGTTAAATGATCAATTTAAGACACAACATGTATGTGGAAGTCAAAGTTTAAGAGATTCCTGAAAAAAAAAACCACATAAAAATCCAATTAAACCCCGGAGGTTTGGGTTTTTTTAATTGATTTTTTCTAATCTTATCAGGAACACTTTGCGGATTATATATAAGCCACCGTTATTAAATTTTTAGGTTACTTATCAAACATAGCTATTGTTACAAGATCCTATTTGACGTTTGATTTACCAGGATTTAGATAAACAATTAAGCTCTAACTAGAAATCTGATCAAAGTGCAGTTTGATAAATTATTCATTTGGCAACAGCGAAAATGGGATCAGCAAAGTAGTACTTTTTCTTTGTTGTGTTTTTCTTTTTTATGGTATGATAAAATGGTTTCACTTATCTTACTTCCATTGTTTTCTAACAAAGACTGCAAGTTAATGCACTATGTATGATGCGACAGTCCGATCCAAGATGTATTAATTACCTCTTTTTTTTAAGTTTTCTCATGTAGGAAGTTGTGTTGAACGTTTCAAACTACCTCCTTACGAGTGTCAATATATCGGCAGTCTTGACAAGTGTGAGAATAGTGCCTTCGACCATGCGGCCACCGAAGCGGTTGGGTTGAAAATTGTTTTTGTTTTTTTTAACTTTGTTATATAACATCATCTCTTGTCATACCAACTCTATTTATTAAAGAACTCAAGCCAATAGCTAAGTAAACTGTTGGATATTTATATTTTTAATTATTTCAAGTATGCTAATAGTTTTCAAAAATTGTCTTCAAGAACACCTCAACAGAATGTTAACAACGTTTGGACATGTTTATGACTGCATACTTAATTAACAGTTATTATCATAACAAGCCTAATGGCTGCTGCAGGCATCAGGAAAAAAAAATAAGTAGAGTTTGAGACAAACAGTGGGCCTATTCCCCTGAGGATGTCCTAATCTGGGGTGTGCAGCCTTACAGAAAAATTAGGTACAAATCTTTTATACAGAGTGCCTACTGATTCTAAAGAATCTGTTTTCATGACATGTTAATGATTTTTTTTTAATACCTTAAAATTATGAGGAAGGAAGTATGTGGCTATATAACTTCTATTATAAATTCCCTGACTCTTTCAGGTTTTCCACATTCACCCCTTTTCCACTTTTTCTTAGTGAATCTCAATTCTTCCAATTATCATAATGATTTTTTTTAATGTCAAAAACTAGTAATCATCATTTTTGTATGTTCTTTCTCCAGTATTAATTGATCCAGGTATTATTTGTGTCACAGCGTAATGTGGTATAAAAAGAACTAACACTAAAAAACAAACTCATGTGAACTGCCTTTACATATTTAAATTTCAAAATTATCTCTTTCTGCGAGCTTACTGGATATAATAATTTTGACAGTGACTTTTCTTACACGTGTATTTTAGTGTTACTGCACGGTGACAGTTTTAAAAATAAGCCAACGGGAAAAGTACAATTCTTAAAAAGGAGTTTAGAAGGGCTACCTTTTCCTCACAAATAATAATGGATAGTATAAAAAAGTGTCTTTGTTTTTTATACATATGGAGATGTTACCAGTTTCAAAAATATACTATTTGATGTGGTTATGAAAAGATAAATTTAAAAAATACTGATGAATGTAAATATTAAATTTTAGAACTGTGAGAAGGCCTTGGGTTACAAACACTATATACCAGGGGCTTTAAAGCTCAAGATCCTTGTTACGTTATAGAAACAATTCTAAATTTATTTCAGATAAGTGTATCATGAATTATTATATGAACAAAATAGAAATTCTAAGATTACATCAACTCTCAAACATCTTGTTTCTGTAACAAAATATATTTAAGTAGAGAAGTATTTACACCCCGATTTTATTAATAATTGACATATCTGACAGCTATAAATAGTTACTAGACCTACTTTAATATATTCATGTGTCAAGACATGTGACCTACACCTGTCACTTTTGATAGACACTATAAAATTACACTTATAATGTAATCAATATTGGTCATAAAAAATGTGTTTGTATTTTCAAAAAAGGTGTTCCACATGACCATTTGTAAGAAAATAAAGGTATGGCTGCCAAATCATAAGGAGATATTAATTATTATATGGAGGTAAAAACACATTGTGTCTTTTACAAATAAAATAGCACAACTCACACTTAACATTTATGCCACTTGACAAAACAACTTACTTATAAAAAAAACTTGAGGAAAAGTAAATTGAAGAATGACAGGATTTATTTAGGATCATGTCTTATTTTGGAAAAACCACCCTCAGAGTGCACTTGAACGGGATCAAGCCCTAATTTCCCCGTTATCGGCAGTCTAGTTTATTGCAATAGTAGTGCCAGCAAGTGACTGGAAATTTAAATAGGACCCCTCTTCACTTGAGCCTAAAGTGTAGTTTATACCAAAAAGTAAAAAATTGTTTTCCTCAAAGGATATTATAAATTACTATTACACTTGTATAAAGCTTAAAGGAAAGACCCATTTTAAATTACATCTATTACATTGGATTATCACCATTTGCATGTTTACTGCTCATCAAGAATGGTGACCTTCATAAAGTAGGAGTTGAAAAATGCAACGTAGGAAAAGCAGGTATATGAGAAACCTCAGACAATAAGAATATCATCATTTCCAACAGTTCACGGGAGAATGCCTTACTCTACATTAACCTTCAATACTTTATATTTCACAATATTAACAAAAAAAGTTTTATATTGTATTGTAAATACTAGAGAAATAATATTTTTATAAATTAAAAACTATGTATGTTGTATATATAACAGAGGGCCTATTTAGTATAGTATTTTAAAAATAGTTGGACTAATTTAGTATGTATTTAGACCCTATTCAGAAAAAAAGTTACAATCCTTTATATTTTAAAATATGTTCCACAATTATTTTTAAATTGCTACATTTAACATCACCACACCTACACTTCGCCTACTATTTAAGTAGCAAATAAGTTTTGTTTGTTCAAAATTGTTCATTTTACTGTTCTTAAATTATCTAAATTTAGTTAAAAACCGGTTATAAACAATATGGAAATCACTGATGGCTGGATTTTAGTATTTATATTTATTTTTGGTTCAATTTCCGTATTTGTATTATATTAGAAATAGTTAACTTAAGGCTATATTTATTTACATATTACTCATTTTAAAATGTTAATGACTTAAAGGAATCTAATGCTTAACATTATTAAAGCATCATCAAATGTATATAGAATTATTAATCAACTACCGTAAATAATTGCTAACACCGTTTGTAAGTAGAATTAGAAAATGTATTGGAGGAATGTGGAGGGAATATTTAATCATAGTTAATTTTGTATGTGGCTTATGAAATAAATTTGATTATTCATATCATTATGTCTTACTCTATGGCAATGGGAACTCAAAAATTCATTACCACACTTCCACTTCCTTATCTTAAGCCCAAGACTTGATTATCCTAACGCTCATTAAATAATTATGAGAAAATTGTATAAAAGAATAAATAAAAGTAAAAAATACTAAAACATATTATATTTATAAATCTTTTAATATTTCTATAGCACACAGCATCTTTCTCAGTAGGTAAATTCCATGCAATATCAAAATATTGATGTGTTTTTTACTTTTGATTGTGCTTTATTTTTTCATTAAGTTAATGCACATATTAATCAAACACACTATTTAACAATAATACACTACTTTTTTGTAATTTTATCTCTATTTGGGTTAGTAGGGGGAAAATAAGTATCATTTTAAAATATTAACCACATGATGAAAGATCTAAATATAATTCTGAAACAATTATAACTACTGTAATTTGTGTTTTTAGGAATTAAATTGATTTTGAAGTTCCATTTTGAAAAAAAAAAAATTGACATGTTTGACCATACCATACACATTTTTTCGAATTTAAAATTATTAATAATTTTTTACCGTCAGATTAAAGCCCTCATTTCCCCCCAAAGGGCTCACATTTTTGACTGGTTAGTGTATTTTGTATTGTTGTCTGTTATTTTGCGGGGAAATTGACTTGAAACACAAGAATTTTTCATGAACTTATTTTAATACATCAAATTCACAAGTTCTGTTAAACAAACTGTTTTTATTAATTATAAAGTAACACATTTATTAAATTTACCCATCACCTAAAATACCCATCATATACTAAATGTAATGAGAAAACTTCAATTGTAAACGAACATGATGGAAACAAAAAATAACTACTCGTGCAAAATTAAATAAATATACAATGCTTAAACATATATGAAAAAGATGTGAAAACACTGTACAATAATGCAAACCAAGTAATACGGAAAGAAGACAACCTTAAAGGAAAGTTAGTTTAGACCTTCCGTGATGTGAAATAAGTAAACTTCTTTCTATATTTCTTCTTACTCTTCACATTTCCAAACTCTTATGACTTTCACGGCTATACGTCATTTTTAATTTTCAGAAATATTTCTAGTTAATAATAAGGCACAAAACCACTAAAATGTGAAGCTTCATATTTTAAAAAGTTTCAGTTACGCACCTTTAGACTTTTTTTTAAATATGTGGCTCAATTTTTTTTATTTTTTTTTCTGTGTAGTTTTAGTTTTTTATGACTTTCTTATTATGAAAAATGAATATTAACAAAAATCTAAAATCATGTGCTAAAGATAAGATGTTGGAAGAGTGAAGAGTGAAGAGTGTGTGAAGATGAAGAGAAAAATTTATTTGTTTTCCAACAAGAAATAACTCAATTAATATTTCAGGTTTGCTTCCTTACCAATCACTTACGTCACATTATTGTACCGTATTTCCACACTATTAGTTACAAAACTAATTGTAAACAAAACAGGTAAACAAACATATTTTCAAAAACTGCACCTGGGGGCTACTGATACATACACCTTTTGATTTAATTCAACAGCTACAAACTTACACTAAGAAATTACTTAACAATAACAATATTCTGGCAGACAATGCCAGAAGCTATATTATATCATAATTGAGGGGCTCGCGGGGGGGAATGATAGCCCTCATATATTTAGGTGGGATGTATTCACTATTTGAACGTCTATAAAATCTTGAAATCTAGCTATAAAAAAAATTAATAAAATACTTGTCAATATTAGCTATCCTCAAGTTCTTGACTGACTAAAAAACAACAACTTGTAAGTCAAGAGGTAAGCTACCAGAAATCCCTGACAACACTTTTTTTTTTCTTCATAAAATGAGAATTATCATGTTTTTGCACCGACCCCCTCTTATTTTGTAGATGCATTCATTCTCTACACACAATCTTATTTCTGAGGAAAAAAAATTTAAGGCAAAAACTTTGCTCTGTACTGAAACATTATTATGTTTGAAAAATTCCTTATAGTAAAAGTGATGTTCACAATCATTAATCAAAAACAATGTAGGAAATGGGGTGAGTTTTCACCAGGGCTGTGGAGTTGATAGGCCAAGTCTTCAAATCTGAATCCTCTATTTTTCTTCTGTTCGACTCCTTTGTAAATGACTAATGTATATTAATTAGTAATAGCAAATTACTGCAGTAAAATACTCCAATACAGATTACTTCATGAGAAGCTTTTTTTGAAATTGTGAATGTAATTTATATTTAAGTAAATTTGTCAATCAAAATTACAAATATTGGTCCTAAAGAATAAAAAATATAAACTTAAAATTATATATTTACCATATATTGTTATAAGTTTTTATTTTGAAACTGGAGTCTGTACATTTTTATCGACTTCAACTCAGACACTACCCAAAATTGCTTCCGCTTCCACAGCCCTGGTTTTTGTGTCTCGTTTATAATTATTTACAGTTGCATATTCAAATGACAAAATTCTCAGCAAATGAGCTTAACCTCCAGAGTTGATTTTGTTACAAAGATTAATCTGAAACTTAATTTTTTTTTAAATGGCAATGCTCAATAGTGTCAGAAAATATTGTTTACTAAATTGTAGTGAAATATAACCTCTAAATCTTCAAATAGAATATTACAAGGAAGCAAAAATTGTTTCTTAAAAAATAAAATTGATTATCTGTATTTCAATTGAATATTTTTTTTTCTTTTGTTATATTTTACTTTCAGCTAAAATTATTCAAAATCTTTTATTTTCATATCAAATAATACAATATTTACTGAGCTACTGAAACTGAATCGCTATGAAATGGCTAAAGTCACATTTATGCAAATGGTAATTCCAGAGAGCTTAGCTGTGAGAACCCTGAATGGAAAGGTCTACATGGAAGTTTAAATGTAGCCCACAAAATCAATATAAATAATAATATAAAATAAAAAAATCAACATGTATGCAAATTTAATTGCTAAAATTTGATATTAAAAATTTTTAAAAATATGTATAGAGTAAAATTAAATTAAATTATATTAAATTAAGGTGCAAAATTGAAATATCACACAATAAAAAAAGTATTCCAAAATAGTGGATATATAAATAGATGTGTAAACATATCTTTGAAGTGAGGATATAAATGTGGATAGAAAAAAAAAAGTTTCATCCTAAAAGTACACACAAATTCATGTTTTCTTCTTGCCGGATTTAGAGTGAGTCGTACAATATCTAGAGTATATTTATAGTCAATCATCTTGTAATTATTTGAATCTGGGGGTAGATTTTGAATTATATCATGTCATTGATTACTGGTAATAGAATAAGGTAATTTGTTATGTAAGTTTCACAATTATTCTAATATTGTCATTTTTTTAAAACTGATTAAGTTACTAGCAACTAGTCTATAGATATTACCATGGTTGCCCCTGTTTACCTAATAAAAAATTCCCTTTTTTTTTTCAAAATAAATAATTTTTCCAGGTATTTTTGAAAAAAGTAGGGCATTAGAGGAATTATATTTTGATTTTATAGTGTTAAACTATATACCAATGGTGTTAGATTAAAGAATGGTTTAGCCTTGATGGGGAAATATTTGTAGTCGTCGTGCAATCCCAATGTACGTTTCACTGTATAGTCAATCCCAGTCACTTTATAAATTGTACAACTTGCTATAATTCAAAGTAGATCCTTGATAATTAAAAACAGTAGCACTACACACACAATAACAATCACCCATTACAGGTTTACTGAAATTTTATACAAAAATACAACTTCAATAAAAAATATTTTGGCTCTGAAAAACCAAAAGGTGTAAATAAAGTAATTGAAAACCTCATAACCTGAAACTATTTAGCTATATTTAAGACTTGCACGCAATTTAATTTAAATTCATTCATGCGATAATCTCATCATTAAAACATGGCTTATATATTTAAAATGAAATTTAAATCTAGTATAAAAAAGAAAACATCAATTTGTCAACACATGAGTTGGATCAAATATTATAAAACATAAAAGTGGAATACATTCAAAAGAATAAATAAAAACAAAAATTGCTATATACATAAACAAATTACTTCCTTTCATTTACATTTAATTCAGCTTAGAAAAATATTATGTAAATTATTTTACTTTAAGATGAAATTAATTTAATATGAGATGAAACTTAAAGAAGGCCTACCGGTACATAGTAAGCAAGCCTACTATTATAAAAAATGACAAAAACACAACAATAATAAAAAATATGAGAACTTTGAATCCTTAAATATATTTGAGAGTCAAGGATTCGAGAAAGTATAAAATTCAGGATTTGATCTTTTTTTTTCTCAAATTTTAAACCAAAATGTGTTCTACATTAATTTATCCCTTGAATGAAATATAAGTTAAATATTATAATGAGTTAATATGGCAAAAACAAACAAAAAATACATTTAGTTACCATTTCTATTTTCAATAACGACAAGAAATGTAGTAAGGCAACCCTCCAATAGGTCTACTTTATCGTGTTTTCTCTGATTATATTTGAAGGGTACAGGGGAAATAGGGGGAAAGACCAATTTTAACTCAATTGGAGCTAGTGCTGCCATCTGTTAGACAATCATGAGACTTTTCTAATACACTTCTTTAAATTATGATTAAAAGAGTACTTAGTCATATTTATAGACTATTAATTCATACACAAAAGTATTTGCTGGGGTCTTTATGGGGTTCGGTATAAAAAAATATTGTCCTGGAAAGTGTGTGTGATGTGTCCCTTTCCCACCCTCACCTGCTCCTCCCATCGTATCCCCCACCTGCTCCTCCCATCATATCCCCCACCTGCTCCTCCCATCATATCCCCCAAGATTTTTTCTTAAACTTATAAACTTACTTATAAATATGACTATTATTACAAATTGCAATTCAATTACCACAGAATTTTGAAACTAAAACATTTTTAATATAAACATAAAAACACAAGATGACCAAAAATATAAATACATGTATTTTTAATTAGGGCCTATTAATTAATATTTATGGAAAAACTTCATAGTTGTCGAGGCTAAAGATAAATTTCAAAGGTAAGATAAAAGCTACCAAATATTTAAAGCGAGATTAAATTTCACAAAAGTTTAAAGCAATTCATGTTTACAAAATATTTGAAATAAAATAAAAGATGTTAAATTTGTAAAAAATTACACCTGGACATTTTTCACATTTAGGGATATGATACTAGATATGACTACATCACTAACTTAAAGGTCATTTCTATCTTAAACTTTGATACAACAGTCCATGTTGTCAAAATTTGAGTTACATAATTATGTGTCACAAAATGAGGAAGGTAAGGGACGAATTTAAGTTCATAAGAAGTTTGATTTCATGAGCTAAAACCTTTTTACTTTTGTTAAGTGGTTGTAAAATAATTTTGTTTTAAGACATATTAGTAAAAGAAATTGTGGCTATGAAGTAAAATTAAACTGTTTGTTTTATAACAAACAAAAAGTGTTAATTACTTTGTCTATAGCAAAATAGAGCTATACATAAAAATTACTTACATTAATTTAATTAAAAAGAATTTAAAACACTTCAAAACCAATTCATAGATTTTATTTATGTTTACATGATTGAATATTTAAGCCAATATAAAAAGTGTGTTTACAGATAAATTGTAAACATCACTATCAACTAGAGCGACTGATAGAATTGGGTGTAAACAAGAAAAAGGCTGAGTGTTCTTTGAGTATTAATGTAGTGTTAGTGGCAAAATATGATTATTAAGGCAGCCATCTTGGTCAGCGAGAAAGTATCTATCCCTGTCAAGCCCCACAGCTTAAAATTCTATGGTCTGTGTCATTTTCTGAAACTACTCTATTGTGTACATGCGTATTCTCCCTTTTGCTCTTCGCCTACAACCACCCTTAATCATGTTAATAAGAGGGGGAAGAATACTACAAAAATCCTTATCACAAGATAAAGAGGAAATCTTTGCTGGTTCTTAAATATCATAAAATGTGCCTATCAAAAAATTACTGTATTTTTTGGAGGAATAATATAATATATAGAGCTCTTTTTCATCAAACCTAATCTCTATAGCACCGCAAATATGCTTAAAAAGTAATTGAAAATAAGCTATTGCTACATGTTCACACATTTTTTTCTATCAATAAAACTTAAAATATAATGTTAAGGGAAAAGAGTCCTGCTGGAATATTTTGACTTTATTTTGGCGTGAACCATATTTTGAAATAATGCATCGCCGGATTAAATATTGTGTTAAAGCTTAACGTCAGCGTAGCAATTTCTCGCTTACCTAGGCGGCTCCAGCTTAAGAGAATTATGCAGTTATTTGAAGAAGGAATGACATAAGTGCAAAAGTAGTGAGTTGGGGCTTGATGGTAAAAACTCCAATAACACTACATTAGCGCTCAGACACTAACCTTCGTTCTTGCATACCACCCTATGATTAAATTTAACAGTTAAAAAAAACTTGCATATACAAACATTACACGAATAGCACAATGGGTAGTTTCTTGGAGTCTGGCAAAACCTTATATTTCACCACCACAGAAGATTCATATAAAATGATTTGCTTATTTCATGATTAACAAAGTATCTAAAAGATATAACTAAATTATGTTGTGATTTAACAAATTAAAACATATATTAAACAGTTGATTCTGTGTAATATTTAAATACAATACATAAAGATGAATATCAAGGGATGGCTTCCATTTAAAAAATTAGGAGAATCTTCAGGTTATGTTAAGTTGATCGTGATCTCGAAGTCATCTGAAGTTAAGGTTCTATTGATTTTTTTCATTAATTCAAATAATAATTTTCAGATATAAGTAGATTAATCGAAAATTTGGATTTGTCAGTAATTTTATGTATGTCCAAACCACAACATTTGCATACAACTTTTTTTTTTCTTTCTTTTGAAATAAAGTAGTCATGCATATTATAAGACATTTAAAAAATATATTCTACATTCAAATTAAATCTTAATTAGTTTCTGGACCACATTTTAAATTTATATATTAGCAAGCATGTGTCTGAAAATTAGTATATGAATTAATGATGATTTTAGGTTTAATGACATTTCACTTTGTATTATAAACGTGATGCTTTGTAAAAAAAAAACTACACAACTTCTAATATATCTACACATTGCATTTAAAAGGGTGGATGAATACATAAAGATTTGTGAGAGGACGAAATACGAAATGTTTGTGTCCCTTAAAGTTCTTAAACACAATATATAAAATGTACTAGTTACTAAAATCTTAGAAAACTTACTTTCCTGACATACATAAATTATAAATTACTCTCAGTATTCCTTTAAATGCATGATAAGTTATGTGCCTGGTTCAAAAATGATTTTGTTCGTAAAGCAACCTTAAATCTAACCAAGCCTGATAAATTGGCATGCATGATAAGTTAGGTATGAATTACGTTATTGTATGGTAAAAGAGGAACTCAATCATATATCAAAAGAAACTCTGATAAGAATACATTCTTTTAGCGGTTCGACTTTAAAATATACAATGATGAAAGTTTTGATTGCCAACTAAGTCTTCTCAATAGGTTTGCAGTTATATGTGCAACACACTATTAGCTCCCAAGTAATAAATCATGTGTTCACATTAATGTCTGTAAAAATACAAATATTGATAAGGAATAATGATACAGTTTGTCAATTACTTTAATCAAATTAAAATTGACAAATTAAGTAAAGGTTGCACCCAAGCTACTGAACTGACACAAGTCAACGGACGATATTGCAAGAGCCAGTTTGACCAACCTTGGGTCATATATTTCTAAGTCCTCTATATTCCCATGGGGTAAAGGGATATTCGTGTCCGCATAACCTAGCTTGCATACTCCAGGCGATAAAGCAGCATTCGGATTTGAACAGCCTGATTTGCATACTCCAGACAGTGAAGGAGCATTCACGCTCTCAAAGTCTAACTTGCTGACTCTAGACAGTGAAGCATTCATATTTTCATAGTCTAACATGCTGACTCCAGGCAATTCAGGAGCATTTAAGTTCGCATATCCTATCTTGCTGACTCTAGACGATAAAGGAGCATTCGAGTCCGCATAGCCTAACTTGCCAGACATTGAAGGAAAATTTGGATTTGAATAGCTTAACTTGCTGACTCCAGATGGTAAATGGGTATGCATATTCTTATGACCTTGCTCGCTGAATTCAGACAATAAGAGAGCCTTCTGGTTTCCGTAATCTGATGGTAAATGAGACTTAGGTATTACATAGCAAAATTTGCTGTCCCCATCAGGCTGAAAATAATTCGCAGCAGCGGATGAAGCGAAGCCGGTACCAAGTTCCACTTTGTTCTTGTCTATGGCTGTGAGGAAGCGCGCAGCTGTGTTGCGGACTGTGTAGTCCAAACTGCTCATCAGATGTAGGATTGAGATTGCGGCCTTATTCTGTTTTTTTATGATCAATTGCTCGATGTGGGAATGCAGTGTGATAGTGCTGAGGAAGCCTTCTACATCAAGAAACAGAGAATTGCCAGGAGTCACAGGATGGTGAACATTCGGTCCAGGCTTCTTTGCCGATGTCTTTCTTGGCGGGTATTTTCCTGGTAAAGGTGAAGCTTGCTGCCTGCCAGAAGCGTGTGGCTCCTGAGAGGTTACAAAGTGTTATAGCCATTTTTAATAGAGTGTTACAAATAAAGGTGAGTTCCCACATATTTTAAAATCAGTAAAATAAGCTTTGTCCCTCCCCTAGTTCAAAAGTTTAAATTTTAACAGATAAGCCTGGATAAAATTTTCTTAGCACCATCAGTAAAATTAGAAGTTTTGTGGTGACCATTTTCTTAGACTTGTTATATATTTTAAATAAATGGACCACAATCAAAATACTTTTTGAAGAAAATATTTCATTGTTTAAAATACATTTAATGAGAGCACATAAACTGTCTAGACTAATTGCGTACATAATAAAACCGTAGTTTTAAAATATGTACAGCTCTTGGCTGATGCTATCGATGATGACTTTTGACTAAATTAGTTGGTCCTTGTCAAATTAGTTTATTTTTAAAATTACTTTGACACAATTTTATATGAGGTTTTGATTCAAGTTGGGTTGGATGCAGTAGGGCCTTTAGCTCAAAATACATGGGTTGTTCAAATTTGACAAGGATTTTTTTTTTTTTTAAATGACAAATTTTGCAAATGCGGTGTGTCGTTAACTTCATAGCGTAAATAATTCTTCTAATGCAATAATTATTTGGTTGTCCAGTGCAATTATTAAATTAACTTTGTAATAAAGGCATAAAAGGGCCTGCGATTATTCATATGTGGCTTTAAGCAATATGGAGAATCTTGCCTGCCACAATCTTTAGTATTTGAATGGTGCAAATCATTTAAGGAGGGTCGAGAGCGCATGGAGTGCAAACTATTACTGGTACTGTATTCACATTAGGAATATTTGTGTCGGGCTAGCAATTTCAGGTTGATAACATCAACTTGTCCTGTAGCAATGTAATGTGTGAAACAGTACCTCCTTAGCGTATATTTTACTTGACCTATATGTTCAAATAACTTTTTCCTTGGTTATAGTACGCTTCATTAGAGCATTGAAAAAATATTTTCTTTATTACAATAAAATATATGCCTATTAAGCCTACGTTACTATTACTATTACACATTAAGGCTGGTGACAAACTGACATTTTGGTCACTGCAACACAACCGCCACGACTAGGTCGCTTTAGTGTGTTGCATTGTTTCATATGAGAGGGGTCACTACGCCCAAGAAACGCTCACATCCTCACATCGATGTTTTCAAATCTGTTGCGGTCTGGTCCCTCATATGAAACAATGCAATACACTAGAGCGACCTGGTCACAGCGACCAAAACATTAGTCTATCCCTGGCCTTTAGAAGAGGGTGAATTGAATAATATTGCTATATTTATGGTTTCAAAAGTTTGTTTAGCTACATAATTACAACAAAGCTCACCCAAAATCACACAGGAAGAAAATTATATTTTTTTTAATACTCTATTGTGATCTGTGATCCTAATGGGTTCAAGCACATTAATATATATAATATCTCTGGGGTTCTTATAAATATCAATTTTTGAGGTTTTAAATTGTCAATTATATCAATATCAATATTAATTGTAATTTGTATGCACATGGAAGGTTAGGTTAGTCATCTATATAGAGGCTAATACAGCTTCCTTCGTAAGGTTTGTTCTTCAAGGATTCAGTCGTAATAAACAATACCTATGCCAAGTGATATCTCATACTTACGTGAGCTCATTTTTTTTAGTAAAATAAGAAATAATTGTTATAAAAAATTATTTTTTGCTCTATGACCATTATTGCCCTTGCCTCTACCATGTAGATGTTCCCACATAGGCTTTGTTGCATAATATACAGATAGGTGATTGTTCATCAATACAGTAGTCTATTTAAAAAAGTATCAAAACAACCATATTATCAATGTAAGAAGGAACAGAAAAATGATAAACAAAAGGGATACACACAACAATATAATATACATAGCGAAAGGAGTCACGGTTAGTTTATCGTGTGCATGTTCGAAATGGGCCTGTTCCAAATGAAACATTCCGATATTCTACCCTAGTCCCGCCAATATTACAGGCCAAGTTCTGTATCTGTATAGCAACCAGTCGCAATGGAGAAAGATTCTCAACCATGTGGTTTCCAAATTGACATTTCAATCAAGTACTGGCATAGACAATAGACAAGACAATACTATGGAGTGGATGTAAATGGGACGAGACCGGTCGGAAGACCCAAGGATGCGATGGATAGAGCAGGTGAAGAAAGACGTAAAAGAACGAGGACAAGATTGGGATACACATGAGAGTGAACTGTATAAAAAAACATGATGGCATGGAGAGCGCTCAATAACCGTACCTGCGAGACTGAGGTTGGGACATAGTGATGTTGATGATGTTGATGATGATGATGATGATGAATAGCATAATGTCTCTAATTATGTTAATTTACCTTGTGCTACAGCACAATGATGTAGACCCAACAATCTTTTTCATAAAAGGTTATTATATAAAACCCGCATTGGCAGATGTATGCTCTAAAGCTGGAGTGGACAACCCGATCGCCACAAGTGGCGAAATGGCCATAAAATTGTGGTGAATTTGAGTTTGCCAGCTCTCAAAATTAAAATAAACTTTTTTCCTGGCAGTGGTTGTGATTTTACCATTTCCTGCATGTCATAGGAAGCGTTCCACAAATATGCATTAAGTTCAGATATTCAACCGATGTTTACTGCAAATTGTAATACAACAGGATTGTCAAATTTCACATTAAATTGTGTTAAGATTTGCAATTTGAACAATTTTAATCAAGGATGGGTCCTCGAATCCTTAAAAAATCTTTAGGGATATTCAAGATTCGAGAAAATAAATCAAATTTGAAACGCAAATCCATAAAAATTAAATTCAATTTTTCAAGTGAAATTTGATTTCGAGCTCTAATACTGGTTATTTATTGGTGGTTCAAGACAAATTTTAACTATGGGACGAACTTAACAACCACACCCCAGAGCAGTAATTTAACACCTAACTGAATGTATGAATGTTATAATGAATGGATTATAAGAAAGAATGTTAATATTTAGTTACTATTTGTATTTTCTATTATTCCATCATATTTCTTCTTATGTTCATAATATTTTCAAAGATTAGAGATTCAAATGTAAATTGGAGATTTGGATTCGTAAAATAGTGGATTCAACACAACTCTAATTCTAATCATTGGCGTCAAAGTGAACAGGTTTTGAATAAACTCCTTCGTTGTTTTAGATGTTCAATTGAGCAACCTAATTTCTCAATTTTTACATGCTGTGACGAGTTTCACTTCTCATCCGTCACACCTGTGGCTACCTTGAAAAATATGTTGCCCGCCACTGCTCTAAGGCATCACTATCACAAGAGACCAGATTGCTGTGTGCCGCCGAGATCAAGGTTCAAATCATGTGTGAGTGTAACGATGGTAGGCTTTTTGCTAAATGGTTCTCCCCTCTAATTTTATACAATTGCAGGTACATTTCCCATAATCCTACCTTCCTCATGCCCAAACTGGTAGTGTGATGTGAATCTCAAAAATTAAGATGCATAAATATTCACCAATGCAAGCACATCAGTCGAAGGAAGGTAAATGTGATATGTATTCACTAATTACTTTGTATCTTCGCAAAAAAAAATTAATTAGGCTTAGGCCTATTAGATATAGGTGTGCAGGACAGTTAGGCTTGTAGTACAATATTAATTTTATTTAATGTTTGCCCTAACCTAAATGATCCCCTGGATTTGTCATTGCTATTGGTCCTAATAATTTGGTAACATGCCTACATGACAAATAAAGTGTTGACCAACCACAGCCAAATTATAGGACAGAATCCATAACAAAAAATCCACAAATCGAAAAACCCTCGAAAATATCAGTTTATACTACCGTGGTAAAATCAGCCAATCGGTTTTAGACAGTCTTGCCAAAAAAACAAATACAACTCAAAATAAATGTAAAATAGAAAAATTGTTAACAATATAATATAGAGTTTTCGTGTGACTTCCTGACTAAAAAGAAAAAAAAAAGTTAAAAGAAAAGAGGACGTAAAATTAAGTGAATCAATATAGTCTGTCCACGTAGCCACCATAATATGTATGCGTTTCATAGGTTGGTATGACGTAACTGACCGGTGAAAATGTCTTAGCAATACGTTTAGCACATTTACAATAAAAATTAAATGGCATAAACATTTGAATAATGAGTAAAACGTTTTTTATAAATATTATATTTCCTACCTTTTCTGCTTTCGCGAGGTATAACCAAAGTTTCCTCCAAGTGGAAAATTTCTTCATGTCACTAAAGTTGTATTGCATTTCTTTGCTGGCATAGCGTGTGGATAAAGGCGACCGGTAATTACAAAACTCATTATTTTCACGAAACCCTTCATCCATTTCGATTATTAATTAAGTAATAAGAGATTTAAACTTTACTTTCGAATCGAACGTTTCACAAAAAACACCGTAAAGAACGTTCTACTTTAACTATTTCAAACTCTATAATCGACTGTGGGAACCACTTTGATCAGTTGCACCACTGCTAAGTATAAACTTATTAACCCTTATTCTGGCAAATGGCATATATTTATGTTGATAAAAACTTTTTTAGGTATAAAATAGTTTTGAATATGTTTTAGAATATTTTAAATTCCTACAGTAGAAATGGTGCATTAATTGAAATTAATATTTTAAAAGAGAATGTTGGCAGTTTGTTGTATTCGATACGCGAGTATTACGAAAACTTTACATAACTCTGCGACCCATTCGAAGCGGTACATAAAGGTTATCACTTATCACATATCGTTGACATTAAATTGTTTTGTTGGGTATTTGTTAAGACTACATGTTCAAGAATTTATATGTAACTCTTAAAATATATTTTATTTTTTTATACTGATAGATCTCCAATTTAACGAGTTACATTCTCTATCAAACGAAAATTATAAAAAAATAAAATAAAGGGATACCTAAAAAAACTTATTCTGTACATTTTGGAGGAAAAACAAACTTGATAATAGAGAGATGTAGGGCCGACTATAACATTTTTTAGCACGCGTCTTACTACCTGTTATAGGTACGTTTTACTCTTTTTTTTAATTTTTCGTATATATACTAAGCATAGACCAAAAATGTGTGTACTAAAGAAAGGTTTCAAAATTACAGACTTGTGGAGATGAGAAACCTGCGCCTATCTTGCCGTGATAATTAAGTCCTACCTTATATGGTCGGTGATCTAAGAGCCTACTTGGTAATCCTTAACTCCTGATACTTTGCTCCTAGTTTTATATAGTGTATGTGTGTTTGCTGGTGATCTAAGAGCCAAATTGTTAATTCTGCCCTGATCCCACGCTTCTAATTTTACCTTGTATTTGTATGTATTACCCGGTGATTTAAGAGCCTAATTGGTAAACCTGACCGACTGATACTACGCTCCTAATTTTACCTGGTATTTGGGTGTATTACCCGGTGATCTAAGAGCATAATTGGTAACCCTGACCTGATAATACGCTTCTAATTTTACCTTGTGTGTGTATGATTCCTGGTGGTATAAAGAGTCTACTAGGTAGTCCTGAACGCCTGATACTTCAGTCTTAGGTTGTTGTTTTTTTACCTTGTGTGTGTTGGCCGGTGGAATTACTTTTGATGGCCGCGCCCAGTCCACCTCAACCGTGCACCCACACACCTTAGGACCAGGGGGTATGAGGACCCTGCGAGCCTCCGCGGCCATCCTGTGCTCCTGATACTCCACCAAACAGCAGGTCGTCTCTCCGTTCTTCCTATCCATGATCACCCGGACCACGCCAGCTGTTCGGGTCCGCAGATCCTCATAACAACAATAGTTATCGTAATACACATGTCTTTAAAAAAAACTTTACAAACTTTCATACAGTAGATTTAAAAAATAAAGTAGCTCATTCATATTGACACTGTTTACTTAAGGGAACATATTTATGCTTAAGATGGGGTGCTAGTGAGCGCGAATTTAGTGCGCTAATTTTGCAGTTTTAGTAGCATAAACATTTTTTGAACAAAATAAATCAAATTTTTCTTCTATACAAACATAGAGATTAGTTTTCCGCACATGCTAATCTCAACAGTTGTTGAATATCTATCAAAGGTGTCCTGGAATTTAATGACAACTTTTTATCTTCATT
Organism: Timema bartmani; assembly: GCA_902151455.1. Taxonomy (NCBI): domain Eukaryota; kingdom Metazoa; phylum Arthropoda; class Insecta; order Phasmatodea; family Timematidae; genus Timema; species Timema bartmani. The sequence goes on from CABFWB010004251.1 coordinate 30,482, forward strand.
TAAAAAGTTTGTCACCAAATGCCGCTATGCTCATGCCAGATATTCAAAAACTGTTGGGATTAGCATGTGCAGAAAGCTAAACTCTATGTTTCTATAGAAGAAAAATTTGATTTATTTTGTTCAAAAAATGTTTATGCTATAAAAACTGCAAAATTAGCGCACTAAATTCGCGCTCACTAGCACCCAGCCTTAAATATATATTTATATAAAAATAGATATTTAAAACCGCTAGAACAATGCTTAACTGTTAATTTTTCCGTTTTGACGCTTTTAAAAAATGACCAATTGTTTTGAGGAAGGCTATAATTCTGAGTTTCTAACCATTTACTTCAGCTCAGGCACTGCGACATTTTGCGTGAAAATGTAAGGTTTTTAACCCTACAGAGGCATGATATATTTTTATCCCTGTATTTTGACGTTCGTCGTATTTTGAAATAGGTAATAAACCATTCCTTAAATAGTACGGAATTTCTAGATGTTTCGACTTTGACGGGCGGGTTGAGAATCATTGGTGGTTTCACAATATGGTTTGGTTTTCCATCCTCTCTTCATGCAAATGCTAGTGCAAGTTCATAAACTTCCTCATTACGCGCACTTATTTAAAGGCTCTTATGCTTATAACTAATAAGGCGTCTTACTACCCTTTCGGGTTTTACGCATATGTACCAATGGCGCTAATAAGTTAAGGATGAGGGAGGTTAGATGTAGAGGACGTGTACCCGCATTTGCGTCACGAACTAGTGGAAAAAAGCCATTAGTAAAAAGCCCCTCCAGTACATCCAACCGGGATTCGAACCCCGATCTCCCCACCATCGTCAAATTTAGTCTATTACGAGAATGACGCCTCAAACCACGTGGCCACAGAAGCGGCATTTTATAATAAATGAGCGTATAATCCAAACGAGTATTAAGACACGGTGCTAAAAAAAATTTAGCGTGAATTCCGAATCCTCCACTACCGGGAATAGAACCAAGGTAATCGTTTGAAATACGAGACTCAAAAGCAATTAACTCTCTAGCTCTAGCCTCAGGTTTGTTAAACACTTTAAATAAGGATAAAGCCATTTGAATCCTCGAATCCTTAAGGGTAGAATTCGAAATGAGAGGATTCAAAAAATTATTTTTTAATTTTGAATCAATTTTTTTAAGACCTAGTATAATGCTCATTGGTGTTTTTTCTCAACTTAATTAGAAGACAAACGTACAAACCTAACAAATGTGAATTCAAATTTTTTTTAATGTCAAAATTTAGTTACAATACCTATTTTCTTTTAATGTGAGCAATATCAGAATTTAAAAACATTAAGAGCAATGTTGGAAAGTTAATTTCACGAACACAGGCCCTATTGTTTTGTTTTTTAAAATTTTTATTTGAGATTAATAGATAGTCAACTACTTTGAATAAGACAAATTAAAAACTTACCTTTTCTATGTTTTCTTTAAATAAGTGTGCAGGAATTTGAGAAATTTGGAGAAAGCGGTTATTTACGGATTTCACAACAGCCAAGGTATGACTTTCAGAAAAAAAAAATTACGATCTTTATTTTCACACAAAAAAAATAAAATAAGAAGAGTTTAAATTAGTTTAAAATAATTGTGGATAAGGAAACCAGACTTCAACATTTTGATAGGAAGAACAGTAGAAGTACTAAAACCATTTTAATATATTCATAAATAAAGTCATGTTATCTGGAGTAGTCACTTTTGATAGATATTATCGATAATTATAGAATAACACAGATAATACAGTAAAATGTTATCATTTATTGGCCGCAAACACATTTTTTAATTTCCTATACCTACTGTTCTTCCCGCCAAAATCAGGGTATAGCTTACTACCCGAATCGGTGGCTGCGTGGTCTAAGGTGCCACTCTTGCAATAAACTAGGCTGTCAATGACGGGAATATCGTGGTTCGACCACGGTCGGGTGTACTGAGGATGGTTTTTCCTAAATGGTTTCCCACTCTCTCCACGCAAATGTGAGTACACTTCCTCGAGATTCAACCTTCCTCATTCCTAGCCCATTAGAATAATTATTAGTAGATCTACATAAGCATATAGCTCGAATTGGAAGTAAGACTCGGTGATAGAAAACTAACCGCACCGGTGAATACATGGGTAAAGGTGTCTGTCTCATCTTTTTGTAGTTTGCCGGTGATGGGAAGTTTAGGGTTCGAATCCCGGTAGGATATATTGAGGCGATTTATTTCCCAATAGATTCCCGCTCGCCTCCACACAAATACAGATTCACCGTATTCTAAATTTTAATCTTTCTTCTTATTAGGGTATCTCTATATTCAAAATGGGGTCAAGAGAAGGCGTGTAGGGAAATGATCCAGAATGTGTGTGGGGAGAGAGAGTGGGAATAATTTAGGGATGATCTCAACCCAGTCCACTCGGCCGGAATTCGAGGCTCGCCCTTCCTGTCACCGACAAACCAGACAAGACGAAACCCACGTCTTAGTACGAATGACCACCAGGCCGGGTCTAAATATAGTTAATATTTTAGAGACAAAAGATTTTTCGATCTATTTTGGGAAGAAATTCTATATAGATGGGCCAATAGCGAATTTCTCACGCCCTTCCCTAAAGCCTCACAGTATTTTCTTATAGCACACGTCCTTCCCTAAAGCCTCACAGAATTTCCTTATAGCACACGTCCTTCCCTAAAGTCTCATAGTATTTCCTTGTAGCACACGTCCTTCCCTAAAGCCTCACAGAATTTCCTTATAGCACACGTCCTTCCCTAAAGCCTCACAGTATTTCCTTATAGCACACGTCCTTCCCTAAAGCCTCACAG
>CABFWB010004251.1:36667-49855 GCA_902151455.1 Timema bartmani
AGTTTCAAAGAGATTAGTTGATATTGCTGTAAGTTTAAAACGCGAGCATCTTTGAGGAGCGTGATCGTGTGTAATATAGGCCTACGCATGCGCGAATATTTCATGATAACTATAAAAAAAAACCATTAACGAAAAACAAAACATAGTTAATTGTACGTCAACTTCCGTGCTTCGGTCTTTCTTTATCAACTCTAGGTGAATTTAACCAGAATACAACTCTCATATTGCTAAAAAAAAAAATATTCGACGCGTTTACAACCTCTTTACCGGCTTCGCTGGCCGCATGGTCTAAGGCATCACTCTCGCAATAGACTGAACTATCGGTCGGTGAAGGGGAGGTCAGGGTTCGAATCTAGGTGATTTTTACTCAATGGTTTACCACTCTACGCAAATGCCGCTAGATTTTCTCAAAACTCTACCTCATCTCTCTACCTCAAAGAGTGTATAAATATGCAGATAGCCCGAACAGGTAGTAAGACGCGCTACACACACACAAAAAAAACTTGTTTCTAAGACAGTACCGAGGAGGATGTTTTGAAGGTTAAACGTCCCCCCCCCCTCAGTCTTATCGCCCATTACTAATGTATTTTTGTGTTCCACCTAAATGTCTGGGGCAGTAGTTTATTGGAGTAAGTTATTATAAAAACTCACATGAACATTATCATCAACTGTTTCCAGCCTGTGGCCGGGTCATTTTAGTAAAATGACTCAATCTTCCTCCATTGTTTCACCATTCTTCTCCTCTCACTTGCACACTTTCTCTTATCTGCTCCTTCATCTCTTTATTGATTTCTCTTGCAGTATTTTTCCTACATACTTCATTTCCATCTTTCTCTTTTCCATCCTCATCACATGATCATACCAAGGTTTTCGTCCTACTGCGTTATAATATATTCAAAATGACTACTTTTAAAATCCGCAACTGTGAATACGCGAATTTATACGTTGCGGTTCGTTTTGCGGTCAGAAGTACCGAGGTGTTTTTTTAAGTGAATACGGGTACATTTCCTCTAAATTATACCTTCTTCATCCCTAGCCCATTAGTTTAAACTATGCGGACGACTGATTAGACTTGAAACATGTCATTAATTCACATTATAATTATGTAGCGAACAAACATAATATCAGGGTTAAAATAGTTCTGCACATTATAAAAAGTAGTTAAAAGGTTTTTTTTGATAATTAAACTTGTTGCCTCTTTGAATTTTCGCTCTGAATGTAGTTAAAATATAAAAAAGTCCTATTTTCTTCTCAATGGGAGATTTATAGTATAAATATATTTACATTAAATAAAAATATATTAAAACATACAAGATTAATTAGTTATTAAAATATAGGGCCTAAATACATAATTTATATAAATATTTTTCGATAGATAAAGAAAGAATGTTCTTAACTTAATAAATTATACTTTTATCCAATTTTGTTCAAATGTGGTTAGGCTATTTTATATTTTATTTTTGCAAAATTAATTTTCCTCAATTTTCATTTTTATGTCAAAGTAACTCTCTTATTATTTTTTGCTATTATTATTATTATTATTATTTATTTTTTAATACTTATTATATTTTTTATCTCACATTTATTGATAAAATGTATTCATCAATTTTATCACACATGGGGCCTATTTAAATTATAAATATAACTTATGTTTTTACAGTAAATATTTTAGAATAAATATTATTATTTCCCTGAACACACCCACATGTCTTGTTTATTATTATACTACTAGTTAATTTTCCTCAATTTTCATCTTTATTTCAAAAAAACTTTCCCATTTTTTTTTTTGCTTATTTTTATTTTTTCTGATGTTTATTGATAAAATATATTCATCAATATTATCACACATATTTCAAAATTATTTAACCTGTCATTGTACCGGTACTGCTGTCTATTACGTTTTGTGTTTTTCCTAATCTTTTTTTTTTACTTTTATTTCATGATGAACTATTCATAATGGCTTTTCAATCTTTTAAAATTCAAACCCATATATTATTATTACTATTATTAGCACCGCGTCTTACTACCCGTTCGGGTTACACGCAATGGTAGGGGGATTGTGAGATGAAATGGAGGACCTACAGTTTAACGTGGGATCCGAACCACGGTGGAGGCCTGGCATTCCTCACATTCACAAGTTGTGATTAATACACATCTTGTCAGAGGTGAAGGAAGGGTTTGACAATCAGATAAATCTGCGCCGGGACCGAGGATTGAAACCCGGACCCTCAGCACAGAAGTCTGACACCTTACCCCTAGACCACCAGGTCTCCTATACTCATATTAAATTTCAATTATTATAAAGCCATAGTCCTATAAGTGAGCTCTAGCTCTTTGGATCATGTAATTAATTATCAAATAATAAAAAAATGTATCGTGTCAAAAAAGTATTCGTATCATCAGTAAAATTTGTAGCGCTTCATTATGATAATAATTATAAATATTAATAAAAGACATGTCCAAAATTCAAAGTAATTCTTAATTTAATATAAATTAATACACACTCATTATATTCCGTTACAATAAACCTATAATACACACTGGAAAATAATATGATATTGTTAAAATTATTCCATATTTAAAAAGACTCACCTCAAATAATTGTAATGCTTCAATAATCTTCGATAAATAAATTATAATCTCAAATATAATTACGAAGTGTAGCCTGACAAGAATGTTGAGTGTTGCACCAGTAAACAAACACTAATTAAAGTGTGAGTAGTTTGAAAATTATTTGAAATAAGCTCGGTTTGGGCAGCGAAATAATTTGTTTGCGCGTGCGCAGATTAAAAAAAAAAAAAAAAGCAGCAAATCACAAGCAGATTCAATTTCAAAGAAATATAAAAGAAAACACATTTGTTTGGGTACGCGAAAATATTTATAACATCCTTCTTTTTTTTCTTTTTTTTTTATTATAAAGCAGGGCTACGCACATAACCAATCTCCTTCAAACTGTTTTGTACCGTCAAGATTGGAATAGCGAGTATCACGCCTGGCTTTGAGACAGTAAGAAGTAAGGTTGAGACTATTATATCTCAACAATTTATCCGCCATCTTACTATAGTACACGTTTTGGATTGGGATATTAATCGTGCACTTCTTTAACACACTGATTATATCAACGTATGAATTAGAAACAATCTTTTAAAACAATTTGGGACATCTGTAAGTTATAAAATATAATATAAAAGATTTGAAGCCGATTTCGATAAACTATATTATTATGTTATTACATTATATCACATTTCTTTCGAAGTTCATACAAAATGTGATTACAAAAATGGACTCCGATAGTTTAATTGTTTGTGCTGATACTGAGAGATTGTTGCTCAAAACTAAAAGAAAATCTGTGAAACGGATATGGGATCAACAAAGAAGTAATGTAAGAAAGAGGAAATTAGCAGTCGCTTGTTAAAAGATCTTGAAATTGAACATACAGAATAATAGCAAACATATTTACTAATGAACCGTGATGATTCATTCTACTCGGCTGCGAGTACGTTTGTTCTAAAATTTTACTTTCCTCATCCCTATTCGCTTAGCGTAATCCAATTATGCTTTTACCCGCTTTAGTGGTCGAATAGTTTAAGTGCACATTAAATATTAAAAATACTGAGGGGTCCGCATTGTAAGAAAAACATATTTTTAATTAAATAAATTATTTAAACTTAGCACCTTATCATAAATATAAAAGATGAACACCCTATTTAAAACAATGATTAAGCTCCCTTTTTTACCAAAAATTAAATAGGGAACGCGAGAAAAGTCCAGTGTGTGTGGAGTTTTTATAACAAAACATTTTCTGGTAAAAATAAATAAAATATTACTCCATTAGAAACATAGGATTTGATTTTCTTCACATGGCGATGTCAACAGTTGTTGAATATCTTTCATAATCATAGCGGAATTATATGACAAACTTTTTAAATGAAAACCCGCCTCGGTGGCGTAGTTGGCTAACGCGCTAGTCGTGTCAAGCTCGACCGCCGAGGACGGGGAGATAGAGGTTCGAATCTCGGTCGGGTGAACTGGGGGTGGTTTTTCCTAAATGGTTTTCTACTCTCCCTCCACGCAAATGCGGGTTCACTTCCTCTAAAATTCAACCCTCCCAATTCCTAATCCATTAGAGTAATTAGTACTTAAGCGTATAACCCGAACGGGTAGCAAGACGCGGTGCTAAATATTATTATTATTACTTTTAAATGAAGAGAAAAAGTTGTCATTAAATTCCAGAACATCTTTGACAGATGTTCAAGAACTGTTGAGGTGATTTATTTTGATCAAAAATATGTTTTGTTATAAAAACTGCGATAAACATTCACCTTTTCTCGCGTCCCCTACACTCCCAACTTAATTCGCAGCAATGACGCGAATGCAGATCTTTAATTTAAATCTTGTGTCGAGATCACGTTCATTTGTTGACAGATGTGTGTTCTTTCGCCGAAACTTTTTTTCCCTCTATTTTTTACCTTTGAGTGTGAGAAAACAAAAGGCTTACACAATATGTATGTGCTCCCAAACATTGTACATATTTGGTGCTCAAATTCAACGACTTTTGGGGATTTCATGAAAAATAGGGTTGAATTGCACAATCACATGACTTGAAGCATGAAAAGTAGATCTAGTAGCTTTTTATAGCTTGTAGATAAGTCAATTTGTAAGAAAATTGGGATATAGCATTGTTATTATTGAAGACACAATACATTTGTATCACTTTTTCTTGAATTAGCATCAATACTTTATCTTAAAAATCCTTTTTACCGTTGAATCTATGTAACTTTTGACAAGTATTATCTGTCAATACCGATAAAATCACACTAACAATAATATAGTAAGATATAATCCATATTGTCCGAAAAGATATGTTTGTAGTTTCTTAAAGATGGCCTTTCATACGTAATAGAATCAACATAATTATACTTTGGCCCTACCTCAATAACTAACAAACAATATTTAATAAAGAGCACAAATTGAACATTCGGTAAACATAAACTATAAGAAGTCATCTGGTCAGTTTTAATTGGAAAACCTTTGCAGCAATATTATTAGCTTTATTTTTAGACTAGAGGAAAAAAAATAGAAGTAATAATCAGTGGCGTCAATAGGGGAGTACGGGCCGCAACGGGTGACACGAAAGTGACTGTCTACACAAATTTTCTATATTGCATCGGCATAAATCTATCATTAAAACATATCCCTGTAGTTAGTTATAACCAAAAAAAACATTTTTCGTAAGCACAGCTTTCATGTACTGTGTCAATATACTTGCAAAGACAACTTTCTGCTGATGTTTTTATAGTCGCTGATTTTGTTAAATTTTCTGATATTTTTGCTGAAAATAATTTAAGTATAATATTGCCAAATGCGTTTGTCTACAACGTCTACATTATTTGGGTCGTTATTTAACCATGCAAACTTAATCCATTAATCTATCTCATGTAACGGTATAGTTTAACGAGTAAAAATGAACATAATGTTTATGTAGTTCTTAAACGTTTTTACATTGAATTATATTGTTTTTCTACCAAATTTTCACTCCAACCAAATGAAACCATGTAAAGAATATGCGTATGATATTGTAATTTAAAGGTGTAATTTTAATAAATTTTTTTAAAGTTGTTTATGACACTACTATTGTCATTACTTTCGGTGATATGCGGGAATTACGATTTACGAGTAACATTAGTATAAAAACATTACTAAGGATTCTATTTTAGATTAGAGATTAGAAATGAAGCTGTCCGGTAAAGAGTGGGGGTACAGGGAGTACATGAGATAGTAGAGGAAGCAGGACTGAGATGGTATGGTCATGTAATGAGGATGTTGAAGTACATGAGATAGTAGAGGAAGCAGGACTGAGATGGTATGGTCATGTAATGAGGATGTTGAAGTACATGAGATAGTAGAGGAAGCAAGACTGAGATGGTATGGGCATGTAATGAGGATGTTGGAGTACATGAGATAATAGAGGAAGCAAGACTGAGATGGTATGGGCATGTAATGAGGATGTTGGAGTACATGAGATAGTAGAGGAAGCAGGACCGAGATAGTATGGTCATGTAATGAGGATGGAAAAAGAGAGGATGTCAAAGAAAATGATGGAGATGAGACCAGGAAAGAGATCGGAGGAGCAGATAACAGAAAGTGTGCAATACAAATGAGAGGAGAATAATGGAAACAATTAAAGGAAGGAGGAAGGATAGAGGAAGATGGAGGCATTTTACTAAACTGACCCGGCCACAGGCTGGAAACAGATGATAATGATAATGATGATGATGATGATTAGAATGCTGTATGATCTGGCACAGTAGGAAGGCCATGAAGGTACCACTATGAGCTACCGCACTAGGTGGCACCAACCCTAGTTACGCCACTGGTAATAATAATGTTGGATGGCTGAATGGAAGTGTAGCTGAGTTTAGTATATTTATGTAATTAAATAACTCAACAATGCTATTTACAAAAATTATGTTTATATTGCCATTGCTAGTAAAATAGCGTTATTTTCTATTAATAACGATCCGTGAAGGGTTTTTTTATTGACTCTACTGTGCGGATAATGTGTGCAGGGGCGTCGCACCGGGCGGGCTGGGAGGGGGTTGGGGGTGCCATCCCCCAATGTTGGTTTAAAGATTAAAAGTTGGGAATTTTGTAAGATTTGAGATCTTGAGTTGGGAAATTCTAGGCTTATTCTGTACCCCATTACTTTCTATTATGAAAGTCCTTAACCACAGACTTGTACAGACAAATTTAAAATTTACCAACTGTTGATCCCTACTCTACAAAAAATCTCAACTTCAAAAATCATCAAACATTGAAAGGAGATTCCTTCTGTAGTAGATTGTAGAAATATTAGGTAATCAAATAGTATTGTAGCGCAATTGTCATTAGGCCAGTGAGTGTATGCCTAATGTGGTATGAATACAAATCGCAAGGGAACATTAGCTGCCCAGTAGCAAAATTTCATCAGCCAGCAATACTTGAAGTGGAAGAATTGTCAACCAATGTATTGTGTAGTGTTTTTAGTTGTGACTTTCGTGGCTGCTAGACTGTCGCAGTTTTATTATTCAAATTATCATACGTTGTACAACCAATGCCTTAATTAGGGCTTTATTAAATTTTGAAGTCATAAATGCAGTGAATGTTACGCAACATTTTTTTGTTTTCTTATCGAAAGCTCTGATTGATGAAATGAGGACATTGAGGTTAGTGTTAGTGTTTGACTTCTGAAATACACGCTAATTTTTCTAGCAAGTATCCATACTAGTTTGAATTGAACTGGTGTATCTTATTTCGTTGCTTATTAAAATAAGCTTTCATGAAAGAAATTTAGATAGGCTCAAAGCAACAATGAAGGAAGAGGAGTATCTTAGGGCTGTGTTACATTTTTAAAATTCATAACTTTTCATTTGATTAAGTAGACTACATTAAACAAAAAATAACTTTTTTTTCATCCTTAAACATTTTCAAATTTAGGATGCATTTTTAAATTCGTTATTTAGTGTTCGATTTGCATGAAATTTCGTATAATTATGTTGTTTAGCTTGCTGATTTAGAATTTGCCATAAGTTATTTCATAAAATGTCAGGGCAAGCCCCTTCATCCTCACGCGCTAAATTACAATATGTTTTGAATAGTTTATTGACGTACCAGTACTAACATTTTAGGGCAACTTCCATGAGGTTATGAAGCAGGACATTGGTAGACAAGTCTCAAAATACTGTAGAAATGTCCATAAATTCAATGTTTTAATGCTTTAGTTTACAGCTGAAAAGTTTTTTAAATAAACATGACCAAATTTCTAATATTTTATAAAGTAACGAGCGAGTTTTACGGCTCAGGGAGCTTACTAGTTAAATATTGATTCCAAATGTGTAATAATAAAGCAGTGGTTTCCAACTTGGGGGTCGCAGCGTGTTTTGGGTGGGGTCACAGTATAGAGGTTTTAGCTTTATATTTACTTTTTCAAGGATTTTAATGATTATAGGAAGATGCATAATTCTAATAGAATTTAAGTTGTTAAAGTACTAAAAACTGCCTAGTTACTGCTTAGGTTCCTTTTGGGTATTCCATTCTGATAGCTTCTTGCTTACTTGGTTTACTGTAGCAGACTTGTAATGCTGCTAGCATAATCTAAAATCATCCCCCACCCCCGGGCTTGTTGATTTTCTTTTACTATATATTAGTCACATATAAACTATAATCATTATTATAAGCAATTTATATTAATTAAAACAAGCATTAGTGGACATGCGGGTTTAATGTCACGCTCTTTTGGTTTGGTTTGTTGGTGAAGGTGAAGTAAGGATTTTCTATCTCTTTTAAATTAAAAATATTCCTTAATTATGATTTTTGTAACCTAGTTAAGTGTAAGACAAGGTGCAACAACTTATCTTCGCCAGAAAAAATAAATACATTAAATTAAATAAATAAATAAATAAAAATATGAGCGGGTCCATTTAAATACGGGTCATTCATAATCTGTGTTTCTTAACTTTTCACATCAAGAGTGAATGTGATTATTTGATTATAAATATCAGTAGACAAAAGTTAAGTGCTTAACTTGTATTTTCAACACCATAAATATTAGGTGATTATCTATTAGTGTGTTTACTAATGGTGAAAACATGAACAATAATTTTATTTTTAGATGTGCGCGAAGCTTCGAAACAAATATCAGCTTTGACTTCGCTTCGAAACAAATATCAGCTTTGACTTCGCTTCGAAAAGATTCCTGCTTCGGCAATTACGGATCTTATCCAATAACAGTCAGTTATTGCCATTCTAAGTTGTTATGTACACAATACAAAACAATATTCATACGGAAAAAATCTGAATTAATTGAATTATAAGCTGTGGTAGTGGCTTGACTTATCAGAATGAAATTATATACTACAAAAAATTGCGCAAAAAAAAAATTACAATTAATTTTAGTGCATAAAGTCACATAAATAATTAAAATATAATATTTTTTCGAGAATAAAATAATTTGAACAAAAAACACTTTTGACTTTGATTCGATTTCGAAAATTTTTCATATATTCGATTCGAGTTCGCTTTGAATTGAAAAAGTGGACCTCGCACGCCCCTATTATTTCTCCAACAATATAATTTAAGCATAATATCTGTGTTACGTAACACCGTGATCAGTGATGTAACACAGGGTAGACATTATAACTACCCCTCTAACCCATCTCGATAGCGTTAGGTGTTATGGATTACCCCTTTATATGGAAACAACAATGCTTCTAGTTGGCTCAATTCGATCCCCATCCCGTAAAAACTCAGTCAGCCTTAGTGGGCAGTAAGACAAAAAAAAATAAAAAAAAAAAATAAAAAAAAGTATTAAAATTTAGTAAAGATTCCAATCCCCTCGGGATCTCTGTAATTCAAATATCCAAGTGATCACAAGGAAGAAAGACAGGTATTAAACTGGCGTGACAGTGAGAGGGGAGCAATAATTGAAGATAGTAAAAAGTTTCAAGTATCTTGAGAGTATTGTAGAGGAGAGTGAATGGAACAGGAGAGAAATAAGTGAGAGAGATTTTTTGGAAGTGTGAGAAGTCTGATTTGAGGCAGGGATATGCCGGACAAGTGCAAGATAGTGATCTACAATGTCTATTACCTACCAATATTGACGTACGCTGCATAAACGTAGGTAACGAAGTAACAGGATAAGAGCCAAAAGCAGGCGAGTGAAACGAGATTTCTGATAATCAGGATCGGTGTGACAAAATTTGACAGGATGAGAAATGAAAGAGTAAGAGGAATAGTAAAAGAAGAGCCAGTCCAGGACAAGATAATAAAAGGCACGACTAAGGTGGTATGATCATGTGAGAAGAATGGAGAGGGAAAGGATGCCCAGGAGATGTTGTATATGAAGGTGGTGTACCGTGGCTACAAACTATATAACCCCCGCCACCTAAAAAAGGTGTATACACACTTACCCTATTTTACCGGGAAATCAGCGCCTTGTGTGGATCCTCCACGCACGTCAACACAAAGCACTGTTCATAGTTCAAATTGTCGAGAAAACTAGAAAGAAGTCTCGGAATGCCATGTGATCCCGTTCGCTTATCCCCGAGTTGAGGACGTTGCGCAGGCGCTAAAAACTTGGGGAAACAAGCGCCAAGTGCTATCACGTGTGTCTCCCTACCCCCTCAAAGTCATCCTTTCAACGTTGTGCGCAGGCGTCGATGAGAGGGCCGTTTCTGACTAGCTAACGATGACTTCATTGGTCATGGAATACCTCCCTACCATTTTCCCCCACTGTTCTAAGTGAAATATAAGCTGGTACCCAGAAAGGAACGATCACTCTTTGATGTGATTAGGATTTAGGAACTTACAACATGTAAGTGTGCATTATTTTGGAAAAGTTTTTTCTATATATTTTTTTTATTTGAAAACCGGTGAGCTATTAAACTCTTTCTAAATTATGTAGGGATTAAATTTGATAAAACATCGGCATATTTATTTATTATTTTTTGTACTAAATTGGATTTCCTTAGTGATTAGATTTATTTAGGATAGGGGCATGTTTTGGTCTCATGCCTTTTAATTCAGGTTCAGTTGTAGTATTCGCAAGTCAAATTATGTAATTTAATCTTTGTGCGCTATCTTGCACTATAATTTTATTTGGCTATATAGTTACAGTTGTAGTGTGTCTAGATGAAACTAACATGGTTTCGTATCATATTTTCAATTTATACGCGAGTGGGAAATTCGGTAAATGATTATAATATGTCCAAATTTTATTATGAACTAAGTAAATAAGCTAGAAAGATATTAAGCTTTTTGGTGTGTAGGCCTCAAGGCTTTTTAGATGAGAATAATGATTTTACTTGTATATATTGTAGCCAGGTGTATGGTTAAGAGCAAAAATATACTATTGATGATATGAATAAGTTATGAGATATTATATGTATAGACTTTCTAACAAGCTTAATTTCAGATATTTATAGGTATCTTTTGAATGGCTTAGCCATGTTAATTTAGACGATAAGGTGTATTCCAGCTTTCATTTCGTTTTGATTATTGTTCGCAATAATTAACTTTGTTTACTTTTGAATTGGTTCTGTTAACTTATTAAGAATGTTCTTTAATCTAGATAAATGCGTTTAGTACTATGTAACCTTATACTATTATTATTTTTACTTAGGTACATTTATACGTTTTCCGATAAATATTGTTGGATTATTTGCTATTGCGCATCGTCCGCAATCAATAAACATAATATTGTTAACCTTTTGATCATTATCTCTGATAATAAAACGGCTTTCAAGGCCAATGTCAGCTTCATGTCATTCGTTATGCATTTACATCAAGCAAACCCTTAACTCCCTAAACGGGAATAGTTGAATACATTAGTTTACTGATAGTTAACACAGCTAGGTTCTGGTACTTGGGCTTTGAATATTTGAGTGTGGATCAAATAAAGATCCCTGGTGATCTACTTTGTCTGTTCTTTTTCTTACAACGCCTTCTTTATATAGAAGGGTTGAGTGGGGGTTGGAGGCCGATAGAGGTATCCGACCAGGATTCAAACCCCACTTCAAACCAGTGTTAAAAACTAAAAGATTCTCCGCTAGTGTGAAGGCCCGTCTGTTCAGCTCATTGTTGAGTTGTGAGAGTAATGTTAGCGACTTGTGATATTATTGTCTCCAAGAGAAGGTCACTGTGAGGCCATTGTTGGTTTTCTTTTCTTTTTGTATTTTACTGTCAATGAAATAGCCTTCATTTTCTTTTAAGACTCTTTGCAGTTTTTTTTATAATCATCGCGGCACGAATCTGTTTTCTGTTACCGTCAGGGTTGATCATCAGTCACAATATTGTAACAGGACCACTGGTTTAAACTCTTGTTAAATACTTTAAGGCTGCGCCTACAGCGTTTGAATTATTTTGAGCTTCTAGGGGGAAAAAATATTATGCTCTCTGAAAATTAACAGTCCATAGTTCTAACAAAAAATAAAAATAAATTTAGGGACCTTCCACTATATTTACATTGTTACCAAAATGTTTCATACATTTATTTAAGGCTTTGGCAGAAAAAACTTTAATAAAAAAAACGCTTAAGGGGTTTATATAAGTATCAAAATAACGTGGAAGGTTTGCAACAATAGTTTTTCTAAGACTATGAATGTGTAAGTTTCAGAAATTACAGTAATTTTCTCACAAAACATAAATATAATGTCAACTTTTAATAAAGCACAGAGGCTGCCAGACGATTGTTTAGTCGGGTCGTGTGAAAGGTACCATCCCCCCTTAACATGGCATCCGGCCAAACTGCCGGGCACGACAGTCGTATATTATAGTGGGGACATCCAACCGCTACACGAGTCGGGTACGACTTTTGATCGGACGACTAAACAGTCTGATAATGTGAAAGATACCATAAAACGTTATGTATCAGTAACATCCGACAAAAACTCGTACGACAGAAATCGTATAGTGTGAAAGAGCACTGACGCTAAAAGCTGTGGTATATCGTAACAATTAATTAATATATTATTATAAAACAATATACCCGCTTCGGTGGTCGAATGGTCTAAGGCGTCATCATAGCAATAGACTGGTCTGCCGATGACGGTGCAGATCGAGGTTCGAGTCCAGGTCGGGTATACTGAGAGTGGTTTTCAATAAATGGCTTTCCACTTTTCCTCCACACAAGTGCTGGTACAATTTCTCTGAATTAAACCTTTCTCAACCCTAACAAACCAGCCTAATTAGTACACTAGGAATAGATTATTGAGTTATGTCATAAAAGGAAAAGTGGGAGGGAAAAAGGACCTAGGATATCATGAATGCAACTGATCGATGATCTCATACAAAGCAAGAAGATAAAGTTCCAGGATTTTCAGATCTAAAAAAATTAAATAAATAAAGCTGCTGACAGGACATGCCGGTGGAGGACTCTAGTTAGACAAGGCAATGGACCTGCCGAAAGACAGAACAATATAACACGTGGTCGTCGTTTATGTTGCCGGGAGTTAATGTTTCACTTGTTTGGGTGCTGTGCTTACATTGAAATACAAATTTAATATGGACTCAATCATGGTCATAGGGAGAATTTATTTGTAAAATTGTAAGTTTATGACTTGATGTTAAGACGTAATACTAAACCCTAAGAAATAAGAACGTCGTTATTTTATACAGTAGTGGTGGAGCCTTACTTGTGTAGGTGGGGGGGGG
>CABFWB010004251.1:49970-62800 GCA_902151455.1 Timema bartmani
GGGGAGTAGCAAAAATATTTGTGTAGGTGTAGGGTTGAGGGGGGGAGTAGCAAAAATATTTGTGTAGGTGTAGGGTTGAGGGGGGGAGTAGCAAAAATATTTGTGTAGGTGTAGGGTTGAGGAGGGGAGTAGCAAAAATATTTGTGTAGGTGTAGGGTTGAGGGGGGGAGTAGCAAAAATATTTGTGTAGGTGTAGGGTTGAGGGGGGGAGTAGAAAACATATTTTTGCAATTTTCTACCCTCCTTCTCCCAGTCAATGTTATAAAATTGGATGCTCCTATAAGTTATTTTTAGTTCTCGTTTGGAGGATTTTTGAAAATTAGACTCTTTTAATAGCTATGTGGAATAGTTCTCTCCTCGATTTTATTTTTGTTTTAGTTTGATACTCTTAGGAGTTATTTGGAGTAGTCCTCCTTCGGTAGATTTTTGAAAATTTTCATGCGTCCAAAATCTATTTTGAGAATTGCTAGTCAGAATTTTGTTTATAAATTAGATTCCCTAGAATCTATTTGAAGTAATCCTAGCCCAGATTTTTTTTTTTAATTTGGAATGTCCTCAAAGCCATTTAAAGTGATCTTCGCCTAAAAATGTCTTGAAAATTAAATGCCTCTGGAAGCTATTTGGAGTGGTTCTTCCCTATCAAATTTTTGAAAAGTGAATGCCTTTATAAGTTATTTGAAGTTTGATACAAGGACATTTTTAAGCTTCATATTAAAAATTTGGAAAGGTTTAAGGAGGAGGGTTGAACCCCATACCGCCCCCCCCCACTTACCACAAGCCCCATGGACTCGATTCACATACCCAGGATTCATTTTTCAATTTAAAAGAATTTTTGTTAACGTGCTCATCAATACCAAATTTTAATTTTGTGAATAGGCCCATTTTATTTTACAAATTTAAACAAAATATAGAAAATATACTATTTGTTTCGTCTAAAAAAACTGTTTTTTGAAAATAAATGGCAGACTGAATAATTTGTTAAATCTTCTAGTAGGGGTGTGTGCGAAGTCAATTTTTTCAATTCGAAGCGAAATAGAATCGAATAAATTAAATATTCTCGAAGCCAAATCGAATTTCGAATATTTTTTTCTAGTTGTTTTATTCTTGAAAAAATATTATATTGTGGTGATTTATATACCTTAATACTTTAAAATTACTTCACTTTATTTTACTATACAGCAATTGTTTGCAATATTTAGTTTTATTCTGATAAATACTTAACAACTTAAAACTGAATTATTTCAGAATTGGTCCATATTAATATTGATTTAATATTTTTAATGTATATAACAGCTCAGAATGGCAAAAATTGACCATAAATTGAGCATTTTACTGTAGTTGTCAATATTTTTTATTGGTGAAGCTTCGTAACTGTCGAAGCCAGAATTTTTTTTCCAAGCGAAGTCAAAGCTAATACTTGTTTCGAAGCCAAGTCGAAGTTTCCAAAGCTTCGTACACCCCCCTACTCCCAAGTTTTCGTG
Organism: Timema bartmani; assembly: GCA_902151455.1. NCBI lineage: Eukaryota > Metazoa > Arthropoda > Insecta > Phasmatodea > Timematidae > Timema > Timema bartmani. The sequence continues at coordinate 51,452 of CABFWB010004251.1, forward strand.
AGGAAAATCAAAGTTGGTGAGATATTCCCTTGTTGCACCATCCTAGCAGCGCCTTGTCGCGCTCAGGTAGGCAACTGGTCAGGGCGTCCAGTCCTTGAAGACCTCTCCGAGTCCTGAAGAGGTAGACCCCCCTCCCACCCGCTCTTTTTGAAGTTAGTCACACCGACAAGACAATTGACACAAGTCTTCGTCAGTGCTCGTTCAGTTAAGGAACTCGGCTCAGTTAGTTGTTGAGTCGGCAATCTAGCTGGTTGTTTGTTCCGTCCAAGATACACAAGGACGAAATCGTGAGTTCTAAACTATTATATGTTTTGTTTTGCCATTGTTCTCTATTCTCAAACAAAACTTTAAGGCGTATTTAATATCACTACGAAGTAAGTTAGACTTGGATTAAAAATAATCAAATATTGCGTTTTTAATTAAAATATAGTAATTACATTGCAGGTGTGTGCGAAGTCTACTCTTTCGAGTCGATGTAAGTTCGACTAGAATAATATGGAATATTCTCGAAGCCAAATCTAAGTTTGAAAATTTTTGTTATTTTTTGGGTTGAAGAAATCAATTATATTCTAGCATATACAACCTAAGTCTATTTTTAAACAAGAAATATAATTTACTCGATGTTTAATTGCAAAAATGTAAAACTGATACTGTCTTAATCTGATATTTATAATATTTAATTCAATAACTACAGACTTTTTTTTTACAATAATTGTTAGAAAAAATCTGTTGGTATTGAAATTCGTTCAACCATAATTACTATCCACCAAATAAATAACATTTTTTAAAAACAAAATAGATTGAGTTTAAAAATTATCGTTTAAATTCTTGCGGGAAATTGTCGAGGAGTCGCATTTTAAAGTCATTGTTGCATTACATTTTTCCGTTAAAAATTACCAAAATGTTATGTGAGCTTAGATTAGACAATTTGTTGAAGCTATGATGATTGTACAATAGTACAGAATTATAAAAACTGAAAATGAATGTTTATTTTAGGTATACTTTTTTTATTGTCAAAGATTTGTTGTCGTTGAAGATAGAATTTATTTTTTAAACCATCCTCCAGGGTTACCAAAAATTTCGAATCGATGTCGAAAGTTTTTGATCTTCGCACACCACTATTATATTGTATAAATATTTTCAACTAAAACTTAATTCGTCTTTAATGCATAATTACTTTTGTCTACTTGTTTTGAATTTCCAGTAGAAATTTGTTTTATATATATTTGACATTGCATTCGAATTTTCCCCATCTCTTGGAATAACATTCGAATTTCCCCCATCTCTTATTTTAAAATGTTTTGTTCTAAACATCCACCTTGTAAAACTATAATTTTTTTCATAAAGAGGTGAGAAATACAGTAACCGCCATAATATCCGGGTTAATCGGTACCAGTACCTATACGAGGCCAGTTTTTGGCTTAATATTTGAGAATATCAGAGGGGAGTGTATAATTAATGTAAAGGGGGCAATTTTATTTCAGGGTGTGGGGGATTTTATTTCAATCAAGGTGGAGTATTTACATCGGGGGAAATGCCCCTTGCTACACCACCATTGCTTGATTTAGATGTTTACATTTTGTTAAAGATTTATTGTCACTATTACAAAACAAAAGAAATGTACGCAAATTAATCAGTAAATGAACACTGAAACGCCACTGCATGTACATCTACACATGGGCGATGTCTTTGTAAATTATTCAGTACTGAATTCAGTAGAGACAGCTATTACCTTGTGAACGATCATGGCAAAAAAGTGACGAGTCACGTTTCAATATCATTGTTGTTAAGTGATTTCCAAGCTGTTATAATCTATTAAGACCAGACGATCTGTTAAATATAATTATGATGACAATAGGTAAATTTTATTTCAATTTGCACCCTATTAAATATTCTGCCCATATTAAAATTTGAAAAAAAAAAATAAAGCCGGTTGTTTTTTCAGAATATCCCAAATTTCTGGTGGTGAATTTCCTGTTCCATCCACTCTATTGTCCAAAATACAAAGTATTTATTTCAGGATCATTCAGGTCTGTTAGAATTACAAATGGGACGAGCTAATATTATTATATAATTTTCTTGAATATTCGAAGGTTGAAAGTTTATATTATATTCAGTAAAATTAGTGTTTTAAAAAATAAAGTATATATTTTAACTTAAGTTGATAAATTTATTTTAAATTAAGCTTTGTCAAATTTATTTTTTAATTTTGTGCACTGTTTCTTAGTAGCCTACCTGTTCGGGATGTCTGCATATTTACGATAGTGGATATTATGTTAAAAAGGTAAAATTCAGATAAAATATACCCAAATTTACGTGAAGAATAGTAAAAAAAACCTCACCTACAACACACCCAACCGGGATTAGAACCCTGACCTCTCCATCGGGGGCAAACCGAACCACAATAGACTGGTGGATATTGTATTGAATTATATCATGAGATCGGGTTGAAGATTTAAAACATTGGTATCACCCGTATCGGTGGACTAAGCTGATAAAGACGTCAGGCTCGTATAGTCTTGGTTTGCCTATAATAGTGAGTACGGGGTTTGAATCCCGGTCGGGCGTACTGAGGGTGTTTTTTCCCAAAATTACTCACCACTCACGTAAATTTGTGTATATTTTTCTCCATGCTCTAACTTTATCCTCACGATTGTGTAAATATGCGGTTAGCCCGGACGGGTAGTAAATTGATATATTTGTAAGCTAGTAACATTTTTGTGGATATTCCTGGATATATGACGTGAAATATCCCATTAAGCAATGCTTCTCTCGACTCATCCATCTATTGTACACATGCTAAAAAAGTTCTGCTGAAAACTTTGTAGTGTGCACAACGAATTACAGTCCAATTTTCATAAGAAGGACCTAATCTAACAACTAGAAAAATTACTAAAGATATACTTTCACGGATGCATACGTCAAGTCACTTTTTATAGATATTATTATTTACTTTATGTATTTATTTGAGGTATTTAACGTTCACTTTCTGAACCGATTGATTAGATCAGCACACAAGAATTTCTTTGAGCGAGAGAGAAAGGAGCCATCAATTTTGCCGGGAAAGGTATTTTAACATACCTTCCAGGGTTATTTTACATGCCACAATCGACATAGGACCGACGGCTTTACTCCCCCCGAAGGAAGTTGTGCTACAGATTTTTATCGCTCAAGAAAAATCCATCGACCCCGGTTGGGCTTGAACCCACGAGCATTGATAGATATTATAAAAAAAACTGGTTAGTAACATAAACCCTGACTTTTATAGGAAGCCCCATTTCGACCATCAACATTGATTACAAATCACTAAAATTTGTCACTATAGAAATATGTTTTATTTGATTTATTAACTCGCCTATAAAGCTAATAATCAGTTATCAAAAGCTTTTAATAATAATTTATAATGATTTACTGTCTTTTATCTTTTCATCATTAACCAAACGGACTAAAAATGTAGATACTGTACACCAAATTGTAATATTTTTATTTCCGCCATTGTGGCAACTTGAGTTTCCAGGGCTTCTTATGAAAATCATACTGTAGTAACATATTATTAATTTTGGCCGCAATTAAAAAAAAGTTTGTATCTTCTAAATGGCCCTTCATATGAAAATTGGACTGTATAAAGCCACTAACTAGCAATGTGTTTCCATGAAGAATTAAAGTGAAGGGAATTTTTTTTTTTTGTCTAAAAGGAAATGAACGTGATCAAGTACTCGTGTGGGAACGTGTTGATTAATTGAATGACGAGCGATGTTGGAGTAGTCCATTGTTCCATCCAGGATCCTTGAGGATATGAAACTAAGGATACGCAGAGACAAACATGGCGTGTGACAAGTGGGCTATCCTGAAAATATTCGAACTGGTAAGACTTAGATTTATACGATATTTCTTCTTCTGTGAATCTGTCCTGAGACAGGTATCAACTGGGCATCTTCCATTCTCCTCGGTCCGGAGCGTCTTCCTTCATCCTTTTGTGTAGCTTCTTCTTTTATTTGTATCTGTTAGTATTCCAAACCTTCTTCTTCGTCTTTTATCCCTCTATCTTTCCCTCCTTAATCCTCTTCAGTAAACAATCCCTAGGTAGTGTGTAGCTTAGCAAATATGTTTTTCTCTTCGTTATCCTCCTTATTAGGCTCCTTTTTTTCTCCTATCCTCCTCAACACTTCCTCATTCCTCACCCTGTACATCCATTTCACCTTCTACACTCTTCTCCACAACCACATTTCAAAACCCTTCAAATACCTTTGTCACCTTATCTATATATGATAGTAAATATGTTTATATTATGTTGTGTATTTGAGTTTATTTTATTATGATGTCCAACAACATCAGGACTATAAACGCCTTCATCTAGAGCAGTGGTTTCCAACCTTTTTCAGCTGACGCTCCTCTTGGTAGATCCCTTATTTTTAGGATATTAAAAAAAGTTTAATGCTTTATAGTAACTTTTTTTACTGTATACAAAAATCAGGTAGCACTTGCAGGATAGTGGTAGAAAAATTGACTGAAGATTATCTTGATGGTTGGCATTGTTTTGTTATCGACAGCTCTTGAATCTTGGGTTTGATGTTTGACAGAACACACCGCAAATCACTTTCCACTTCAAGTCGACAAACGCTGTTTAGTTTGTATGAGAGTCAAGAGTTTAAGATTCGGTGATGTTGCACGTGACCGCAATGGTAGCTTAGGGCAGCGTTTTTCAAACTGTGCTCCACGAATCCTTTGGACTCAGCCAGTTATCTAAGACTCCGCGAGTCAATTTTATAATATTCTTTATTTGTTTTTCACACTTTAAAATAGTATCAAATCTGAATAAAGGACATTTGCCGAAGGCGCAGTCAGAACATGTGAGATTTTACGTTTGTTGTATACTTTTATATTTGTAAAAGTTGACTGTCGTTATTGAATGTTAATAATATGAGTTAGTGTAAGAAATTAAATGTGTCCTCCAGCATGTATTTTTTCTAGTGCAAGGTCAAAAAGGTTTGGGGACCTCTGGCTTAGGGAGGAGGCTAGAGAGGAGAATTGGGGGTGGGGGCTGGGGGGCGAATCCGAGGCTTGCGAGCTTGAAAATAAACACGTGCATGCACACTTTTGACTGGTCACCGGACTTATTACAACTGGTAGGCAATGTTTCCAATACTGCGAGAAATAATTATCTTAATTGCTTTGAAAAAGTGATTTAAACAAAACATATCTTAAATTATTTATAATTTTTTAGGTGACCCGGTGGTCTAGGGGTAAGGTGTCAGATCTCTGTGCTGAGGCTCCGGGGTTCAATCCTCGGTCCCGGCACAGATCTATCCGATTTATCCAAACCCTTCCTTCACCTCTGACAAGACGTTTATTAATCACAACTTGTGAATGTGTGGAATTCCAGGCCTCCGCCGTGGTTCGGATCCCACGTTAAGCTGTAGGTCCTCCATTTTATCTCACAAACACCCTACCATTCCACATTAGCGTAAGTGCGTATAACCCGAACGGGTAGTAAGACGCGGTGATAATAATTATAATAATATAATTTTTTAACGCTATTTACGAAATGTTCCACGCACCTCCTGGAAGTGTTTTACGCCACCCTCCTTCATCCCCTCCCCCCAGGTTGGGAACCACTGATCTAAAAGGTCTAAGACAAAGTTTCTCACAATTCTTCCAATAGCAGACCACGTGATAAGCGTCATCTGCACACGCGGACCATCCACCTCAATATACTGCCCACCTGTCATTTGTCGAGGACGGACATTTTATAATGAAAGTGTTCATCAAGCAGTAAACACAGCATATTTATTTAACTTTGTTTCATTTGCACATTTTACAGTCAAATTTTTATAGGAAGAGTCTTATCTGGCAGTTAGGAAAGATACCAAATCTACTTCCAAGTATCAATCAAGTCAAGTCATATGATCTGTCACTTATGAATGTCGGCTCTTCCTATGAAAATTGGGCTGAACTTTTATACGTGATCGACATTCTTTATTTAATTTTTATTACAAAAGATCCTGGTATCCTGCGGACCGCCAGTGGTTCGTGGACTACACTTTAAAAAAAACAGTAAGATAATCTATGTATTTAAAACGTGAAGCATTTACTTTCGACAGTAATTCCCGGAGTTATCACTTAACAAAAGATCTACACTGGCCTTGGTATCCCCAAAAATGTTCAAAATTTCACAAAAAAATATTATAAAAGGAAATTGAAACATCATAAAACAACAATAAACATTTTCTTCGAGGTTTATCATATCAAATTTTACGAATTTTCAATAACGAAGCCACCCGCTTCGGTGGCCGCATGGTATAACGCGCTACTCTCGTGTTAGACTAGACTGCCAAAGACGGAGAGATTGGGGCTCGATCCCGGTTGGGTGAACTGAGGGGGGGTTTCTCATAGATGGTTTTCCACTATTTCTCCACGTAAATGTGGGTGCACTTCCTATAAATTAAAAACCTTCATAATACCTAGCTAGCAAATTGGTGTAATTAGTACATAGGCACACCCGAATGGGTAGTAAGACGCGGTGCTAAATAAGAAGAAAAAACTCTCCCACAATCTATAGCCAACATAATTTACGTTAGTAGGTGAGTGTAAGGATTATTTCAATATAGAGTCCTTTATGTCATAAAAAATATATTGTGAGGTTTCTAACGGTAATCAGGTGCACTACTTACCGCCGTTATCGGCTCAGGTAATATAGGCCGTCACTAACTAATCACGTTCATGAGGAAGAAAAGCAGAGAAAGTAGTTCAGTTAAAAATTGGACAACCCGCCTCGGTGGCGTACTAGTTAGATAACACGCTAATTTCATGTTGAGCTAGACTGCCGAGGACGGAGAGATCGAGGTTCGAATCTCGCTCGGGTGAACTGGGGGAGGTTTTTACCAAATCGTTTTCCACCCTCCCTCCATGCAAATGCGGGTTCACTTATTATATATTCAACCTTCCCAATTAGAGTAATTAGTACTTAAGCGTATAAACCGAACGGGTAGTAAGACGCGGTGCTAAATATTGTTCTGCCCCCCTCCGCCCCCCTCACCGATAGGCCTAAGTTACTAGATTTTAAATTTTGAAGATATTTAAATATCTGAGTATCTAAGTACTATGGGGATGCTGGATGGTGTTGGTGAAGATCATGATGATGGTGATGAAGATGAAGATGTTGATTCTTGGGCAGTTTTATTCCTGACGCTTGCTGTACACCTGGAATAAGAAAGAAAAGCGAGTTGTAAGGAATCTGTAATGCTCTAGAACGCGGCCACCTAAAATACACCAACGACAAAGGTCGATGGCTACGAGTGGCATTTTAGAGATAATCAACCCGCATTTGCGTGGAAGTTGAGTGGGAATCCACGTTGGAGAAAAAAACACGCTCATCAGACCCGACTGGGATTCGAACCCCGATCTCTCGGTCATCAGCAGGCCAACCTAAAACGAGAGTGACGTTTTGGACGATTCAGCCACTGAAGCGGGTGAGAAAAAAAATAGAGTTTCTCCTGAGCGACCTTGTAAAGTGTCCTTGCGTACAATCCCGGGAGGGTGACCTTTGAACCAGGTCTGGGAGCTCGTCGTCCCCAAGATGTGGGTAATAAAGAGGTAATTAACGAGAAGAATTCTATACACATGGGATATTCCCTTGGGGGGGGGGGAGACAGGGGGGCGATTGTTTAGGAATGGCCTTGGGACAGTATGCAAGGTCGGCTCATGGGAACATTATATAAACACAAGGATTTTTAAAATATTGATAGTGAAACAATCAGCGACAATATTCAATTCAACGCTCATAGTTAAATACTGCGTCTTCGGACATGATAGATAAACAATATTAATGGACCTGGCACTTTTTTTGTTTACTATTTTCATTCTTGCTCACATTTTTATCAGACTGTTTAAAAAATAATTGTTGTTAAACCGTGTTCATAGTACTAAAATTAGAGATTTAACGAATGCGTCAAGACGAATGATTAAGAAATTATTCAACGCTATATTATGCAACAATTCACAATAAGGTCGTGTGCGGTGAAGCAGTTATTTAAGATTATTTTACATTCGTCCGCATTTTATGTTTTTTTAACTAGTTCTAAACGTAAAGAGGTTGTTTCAACCAATTAGAAGGTGGTTTCCGTTGATTTGAATTTGTTTTGAGTTTGATGTTGCGTGTTTATAATATTATGCAATTACAGTAGGTAATTAATTTAAATGATAGGTAGAAACGTAATTAATTTCAGCTACAATTTTTTAATATTCATATTGAAATAACTTGATTTTTTTCACTAGAGAACTATGCTATCGAGATTTTTGATCACCTGGACTTGTTATGTTAACTTGCTATTTTGAATAATTTTTTTATCACCGCATCTTACTACCTGTTCAGGTTATACACAGTAGAAACAGGATATTTCGAACTTAAAGGGAGCAGGAAAAATTTGAACTATCCAAAAATTCGAATTAAATAAGTTTCTTAAAAGAATTGAAAAGAAACACTGTTAAGTTTGCAACAAAGCTTAACAATTATTTGTTTGTTTTCCGAAAATGTTGAATGTGTGTTAGGGGAAATTCCGAAGGCCTTTGAAATTTCAGATTTTTTAAAAGTCCCTTTTCTACTTCCTATATCACCGCTACTTTTTCGGCCAAAGTTAATGATTTATAGGACTGTGGCTTGGACAGTGACATCACGATACATACCCACACAAACACTACTGTACAGTATGTTCTAAACAAAACTAAAACCAAACAAAAACAAAACAAAATAAACTCGCACGTCACAAGAATATTGCTACGACCGATCATTAAGAACAGCGTACGTAACCTCTCGAGAGGTTCGACCTTGACTAACGGAGTACAGAATTGTACCTGTAAACAAAGACGGGTGGGTGGGGGGGGGAAGGGCGTGAAGAAGGGTATTGACCGCATTCCAACGTCGCCTCCCCTGTTTNGGGGGGGGGAAGGGCGTGAAGAAGGGTATTGACCGCATTCCAACGTCGCCTCCCCTGTTTCCGAAAATAGAACACCACGGCGCCGCAACTAGAAGTAGGAAAACAATACTGCGCAGTACATTACAACTTACGAAAAGTTCGAACTAACCAAAACAAAATTCGAACTATTCACGATTTTTTTAACATTGTTTTAGTACAAAATTCACGAGCCAAGGCGAAAAATTCGAACTAAAGACGATTTCGAATTACGTAAGTTCTAATTAGTCAGGTTCCACTGTATAACACGATTCAAATGGGGTAGGGATGGTGAAGGAAGCACTTTACAAGTAGTCTACTATCATATGCGGGAAAGGAGAGTGGTAAACAATTTGGGAAAAACACCCTTAGTGAACCAAACCTGGATTCGAACACCTATCTCCCCGCCATCAGCAGGCCTGTCTAACACGAGATTGACGCCTTAGATCCTTCGGTCACTGAAGCGGGATTTGAACAATTAAATTTGAAAATAAATAAAATTTACTCTTTATGTGAAACGGGCGTATTGAACATAATAACTATTTTAGGATAAAAATGAATACATCCCCGAGCTGGGCTGCTTGCATACCGCATTCAAAAGTTTTCTTCTTCACCTCTAAATTAATAAAGGTCTGAATGCGCTATCTACCTCCTCCAACCTCTTCTACCCTACTGTAATTGAATTCTAGACAATTAGTGTCAGATTATAGTACCCGTATGATGAGTGCCCAGAGTTCAAGTTAATCGAAAACCTAAAGGCGGCAGTTGACATGTGACAGAACACTGTAATGTAAACACGAACTTAATAATGTAACACGCTTGTCAGTGCGGTGTAGCGAGTAACGAGCAGAGCCGCTCGATGTAAACGTGCTTCACTCGATTGTCGGTTTTACCACGAATCCATTTGATTGTTACATTACAAGTCTGAAGTCAGTGCCGGTGCAGGTGTTCGCGCCGAGCACAGTGATCCGGTCCTCAAAGTGAATACAGGAGGAAAGGTTTATTTTGTGCTGTTACCATTTAGAGGCAAGTGCCAGAATAAAATGGAGTGTTACCAAGAAAACACATTATTTTTTATTGAACAAAATAAGAAGATAACTATTTTGTAGGATCCTCAAGATTGACAAAATTATAATAAATTAAAAAAAAACGCTGCACTCGTGACTTGTAGAGTCCGAAATTTCGGCTAGAAATGAGAAGAAGAAAAACCCGGAGCAATTTTGAGACGAGCATTCAAAGTGAGCATTCGCCGCGCCCAATCAGGAACTTTAGGCGAACTTTATAATGTAATCGTATCGAGCATTACATTACAAAGCTTTGCTCAAGTCAGTCGCCGGGCTAACAGGACACACACAATTCGCAAACAGGTTCGATGCGTTAGTCTAGCATAGCATTTGGTCATCGTTGACGGGATACCTGGGGATACAATTCATGTCTGGTACACCAGAAAAGGTTTCCCCTTGAGATTCATCAAGCGAATACGGGGTTACACTTCCACAATAAACTACCCTTCTAAAACTTACCGCTTATAGGAGGAGTTTCCAACTGGTTGGCCAGCGATGCCATTTTTGCGGGCTACAAAGTTTCTTGTAAAATTAATCTACTGTGGTAAAAATTGATGTTTTCATTTGGGAAACGGAAAGTTTTAGACTTGGGTGGGGGAAATCCACGAAAGCTCCAACTGATGTTCATTCAATAATAAACTTTAATGTGCACTATTTTTATAATAACCCGTGTATTCACGTGATTCCTAATTCCTTCCACCCCTTATGATGTCTCCGCCAATATACTCGTAGATTCAAGTGGCCCTCAGGCATTTTTAAAGTTGGAACTTCCTATCTTATAGATTAAGTCGTCACTAACCCTAGGTGTTGAAACACACTAGTTAAAATCATAGCACAGGACAGCAACGAGACATTTATTTTTTGTCGCATCCAGCTGTTGTGCATCACCTGCATAATCTACAAGCGGGTGATGGACGACGTGGAGGACAGGATGACCGTCCAGAGAGAGAAACTGTCCAGGGCATGGTCGCTGCTCAACAAGATCACGTGGGACGTCAACGGTTCCAGCTTCGCCGACATCACTTACGGCGGTTACACCATCATCTGCACGGGGCTGCTCATAGGACACCTGTGCTCGGCGCTCACCCACCCTGTAAGGGTCATGGTGAGTAACTGAGGTAGAAGAACCTCCTCCAAGGAGAACATCTTCCTTGGTCTGAGCTGTGTATTAATCATATCCTTCTCTGATTTAGAAGTTTTATTTCAAGGGGAACATTTTATTTGGTCAAAGCTGTGTATTAATCATATCCTTCTCTGATTTAGAAGTTTTATTTCAAGGGGAACATTTTACTTTGTCTGAACTGTGTATTAAATCATATCCTTCTCTGATTCAGAAG
>CABFWB010004252.1:0-14212 GCA_902151455.1 Timema bartmani
TTTCTACAATTTATTATAGAAGGAATCTCCTTTCAATGTTTGATGATTTTTGAAGTTGGGATTTTTTTTAGAGTGGGGATCAACAGTTGGGAAATTTTAAATTTGTCAGTTCATGTCTGTGGGTACTTTTATAATATAAAGTAATGGGGTACAGAATAAGCCTAGAATTTCCCAACTCCAGATCTCAAATCTCACAAAAGTCCCAACTTTAAAGCTTTTAACCAGCTTGGGGGGGGTGGTGACACCCCCCTCAAACGCCCCAGTGCGACACCCCTGGTATTTTCCAAATGTTTGCCAGTCAGTACCCTGAACATGGTTCTAGAATCTCCCACTAACTGCATGTCCTTTCCACCATAATCTAAGAGACTTGATTATTCTTTTTGCACCAAATATCTTCCTAAACACCTTGTTTTTGAACACCCTTACTTTTTTTTCTTTAATTGCCATTATATAAATTACAATGCATTGAAATTGGGGGGTTGGTATGAGTGTCAGTCGGCGAAAAGTAGACGTGAGTACAGGCGTCGCTGGGAGGAAGCAGTCTGACCCAATGGCAGCGTATAGTTAGAAGTTTGTGGGTTTCTTGAGCGATAAAAATCCATAGCATAATTTCCTTCAAAGGAGAAGTAAAACCGTTGGTCCCATAATAATTTTGGCATGTAAAAAAACCTTGAAAGTATGAAAAAATACCTTTCCTGGAAAAATAGAAATTCTCGTGTGCTGGTATAATCATTTGGCTTAGAAAGTTCATGTTAAATATATAAAATGAATAAAATCTCATTTGGGTGTACTGGGGGTATTTTTTACAAGGTAGTTTTCCACTCTTTCTCCATGCAATTTTGGGTACACTTCATCTTAATTCAACTTTCCTCATCCCTAACACATTAGCATAATTAGGTCATATGTGTACAACCTGAACATACATTTTGAACAAATTAAAACTCTTTGACAATAATTACTATTAAGCATGTAATGTTAATACATTAATTCCATAATCAATTTTGTTGATAAGGATGTTGCTTCAAAGTCCTGTTTTAGAATTGCCAAGTCATTTCTACTTAATCTGTATCTTCCCTCTTTTATTAGTTTACGAGTTTCACTTTGCGGACATAGTAACCTATGCTATCTTATCCACAGTGATAGGATTATTAGTATTTGCACAAGTGACCATGTGGTCTAAGGTGTTGAACTCGCACTGTATGAGTGAGGTCATTTGATGATGTCAGGTTCTGTATACGAGAAGATTTTTTTGGAAGTTGTTTATCACTAGGTTTTTCATCCTTAGTGCTAATGTGGGTGCACTTAAGCTATACTAACCTTCATATCCATAACCGTTGGATTAAGCTGTTTTAAAGAAGTTTAGCAGAATTCATCTAGAGCGAGGATAGGAATCCACAATGTGGATAAATCCATTGTCCAGAGTGCATCTGCTGGTTATTGAAGCCTGTCTTTACGGGTTAGAATCAGAAATTGTATCAAGTGACCCATTTACCCTTCAGGGTATAAAATATAATATTTGTAACTTCGCCCGAAAATTAATATATTGGATTTTATATTTCTATATAACTTATAGCTATGTTCTCCAATATAACTTACAATTATGTTATCTAAGAACTATGGCCACAACAATAGATTAAAATTGATCTCTGTATAATATTTTCAAAGTAAAAATATTGAAACATTATTAATAATTTTTTCATTGAAATTCTTAGTACTAGATCAAACTCTCTAAACATTGCATATTTCATTATTTAATTAATCTTATTTTTAAGCCATTAATGATCATCCCAAGAAAACAATGTCTAGAGATATTTTTGACTTATATTATGAATATATAATCCAATCTTTTTGGGAGTGAATGAATGAATAAATAAAACCAAATAAGGTTTAGCCAACAAAATTGGTTCATCACTCGTTAATTTCCATAGAAATGTAAATTAACAGCTGGTTTAGATTGCTCGACTGTTACTCGAAAGGCCTTGGTTTGATATCTGATCAAATGCACAGAGAGAGTTTGTATCCACATCGTTTACCATCCTTTCTCCAGTTACTGCTTGAATACTTCCTTAGAATTCATAATTCATGTTTGATTAGATTTAGTTACTAAAAGTCAACACATTGAATCTAAAGACAAATATTTTCCTTAAAATATACTCATGAATGTCCTAACTACTTGGGTCACATGCACGTTATTGTTTATTACTAGAGATCAATCGGTATAAAAAGTTTATACTTAGTTTGTAAACAAAATATATGTTCCTACTAAACCCGCACTAACGATTTATCCACCATTCGAATGCAACATTTGGCCATCCCTCTCACTTACAAAAACCTGGTGGCCACAAGTGCATTTCTAAAATTGCGTCACATTAATTTAAGAGTAAATAGCAGTAGTTGAATCATTCATCACATTTCAGGATGTGTATTGAGCAATGGTGGCTAGTGACCAGAAAAACATGTGATGCACAAATCAAAATATTCTTAACTATGATCCAGATACTTTTGATATAACCTATCATTTTACTTATGTTAACATTTTACATCACTAAATATTTTGATTTTATACTTTGCAACATAACAAAAGCAAATCCAAAGAATTAAATGACTTAAAGTAAAACTAGCACAAAATTAATACATGTAAAAATTATTAACAAAACACACAATTCAAGTTAATCTTTTTGGTGTATGAAACAAATTATTTCAAAGTACTAAATCAAAAGTCGTTAACTATTTTAAATAGAAACACCACAGTTTTTTTTATTTAGATCTTGAAAACCCCTCAATTACTTTAGAACTTAAGTCTGAAAAAAAATTTAGCAAAATAATTTTAACCCAATTCATTTTGAGGAAATTTAAAAACAATTGCACGTTAAAAATTATAATAGTCTGTTGGCAACACTTAAGCTTAACTCATAATTCCAAAACAAATAAGAAAAGTTCACATTGGAGCTGTGCACTAGGCCACATGTTAAAGGAACACTGTAAAACTTGCTAACTATGTCTAACTATGTCTCTATTTCAATGTGCATGCTCAGATGGCTGTACTCACCAAGCATAAGTGGAATAGCAAACACAAAGCTGACATAATATCATACCACTATGCACTGCAAGCAATACCATCTATATAATAATACTAATTCATTATGAAGTGTTATTATTTAAACTAAATACTATTGAATATTATTTTGTAGGTAATTATAAGTGGTGCACTTGTACCTGTGGACCCAATGAGAAGTTGCTATCCTGGAAGCGTGATTGAAGTAAAGGGTGGAAATAGAGAAGATCTAATTAAAAAAGGTGAACAGGGAGAGTTGTTTTATATGTGTGTAAGAAGATACCTGACACAGAAAAGAAAAGTGCCCTTGAAGTATAAGGAAGTACTGTACAGGGTTTACTTTGTAGATATAGTCACATATGTAACAGAAACATGAACATTATATGAAAGAGAAACAAGGAAAGCGGGGGCCATGGCTAGTATGCTGTCACCAGGAGAAACAGGATTAGGAATCAAGTTGTCCGTAGGTAGTAGGGTACATGAGATAATAGAGGAAGCAAGGATTAGATGTTGAAGGAAATAGACCTCAAGAGAGAACAAGAAAGAAATGGGAGGAGCAGAAGACAGCAAGTGTACAAGAGAGAGGATAAGGATGGAAGCAAATAAAGGAGGTAGATTTGCTTGAGGAAACTGGAGGAATTTTACTAAACTGAGCCAGCCACAGTTGATGATTATGATTTCGGGAAGTAGTGGTTTAACCCTTGTAATATTTGCTCCTGGACATGGCCCTGACAGTACATATTATAATATAAAAAATACATGCAAGATTAACAATTATATACTCTTATAAACTTACTTAGTAAAAAATAAATTCTTTTAAGTCATAAATAGACATATTTTTTTAAACCTACTTAATGATTATAGCTGTATATTTATTTTCTTAAATTCATTCAGTTTTACACCCATATTAAAACAATCATACCTATAATTACAATAATGTATTGTACATATTTTCATTCACACATACTGACAAGATTAAGTCATGGAAATGAGATAAAATCTAGATTAATTAAAAATTAAGTAAAAAAACACTTGACTGAAAGTAGTATAAAGTAATTTGACATTGATTTATAAGCAGGACAGGACAACGCTACCATTCAAGACACACAGTATCTAAAATGTATTTTTCAAATTCTGGTGCAAAACCAATACAATTTTTTTAATATATATTTTCTTGTCAAGTTTAAGATATCCATAGTGTTTTAATATCCATTTGAAAATAGCCCAGGAAGCCAGACTTCATACATTCACACACATATACACACAAATAGCTGCATATTAGAATCATGTGTAACATGAAAAAAAATGAAGGAACTTAAAACAATATTCATTCACTAATAATTCTTTCAAGAAAAACTTATTTACACTTCAGAGGGACAAAACATTACTGAACAGGTACAGAAAACATGGATAAAAAACAGAAGGGAAAACATAATATGATTTTCACAAATTAAAAAGAAACTCGGTTAACAATTCCCTACCTGCATCGGTAGACACTAAAGGTAAAGTTTGTCTAATCATGTTTGCCGGTGACAGGGAGATTAGTATTTTGATCCCTGCTTGGTTTACTTAAATGGTTTACCATTCTCTCTCTAGGCAAATAAGAGTATTTTTCCTCTTCTTCGTCCCTAAACCATTAGTATAATTAAATGTAGGTAGCCAAATGGGTAGTTCAGACGCAGTTTTAAAAAATACACTTCTGTCATTGGGGAAATAGTTAAATGTTTCTTCTTTGAATAAAATACATATTTCACTCTCCCTTCATAAAGAGCTCCAATAGAACCAGGGCTGGGGAGTCAGTACGCCATTCTTTCGACTCTGACTCCCCCATTTCTATACTCTCAGACTCCAGCTTTAACTACTTCAGTAAAATGTTCCAATGCAGTCTACTTCATGGGGAGATTCTTTGAAATTGTGAATTTATGTTTGAATAAATTTGTCAATCTAAATTACAAATATTGATCCTAAAAAATACAAAAAGTATAAAATTAAAATGATATATTTGCTATATATTGTTATAATATTACAAGTTTTTATTTTGAAGCTGGAGTAGGAGTCGGTATATTTTTACTGAGTCCTACTCCGCCCAAAATTGCTTCTGACTACAAAGCCATGGATAGAGCCTATTTTATAAAGAGGTAATCATTACTTCTTTGTACAATAGTTGCATTGTTGCTTTTATGGCTCTTTTCACTGTGAAAGCCATATTGTGTTTATAAATACCACTTTATCATCTACCTTCTTAATGATCTCGCATTTTAGAGACAAAAAAAGTTCTGGTTACTACCACCTCCCTCCCAGTCTCCCTCCGCCCCTTTATCAAGCACATCCTGTCATATATGGCTGCACCACCCTCACTTAAAATTAACTGAGAAACTTATCAGAAATGTAGGTTGAACATATGTGACCAGAAAGATCAATGTTTAATCTCTCTGGTCTGAAATGAGGCTATCTTTTCTACACTCCCTCAACTAAAGCTATTTTTATTTTTTCTCTTCTGCCCTTCCCCATTTATTTTAAGTCATTCATATAGTTATTTGGCATTTGAAGAACCTTTTCTGACAGTTCAAAAATTTACTAGAGATATCTCTATGATTTTATATGCAGCTTTCACTTTTGACAGATGGTGTCAATTGACAGCTGGAAGCTTAAGAGGCCTTAAGTGAACTTTTAGTTACTTCACAAACATGTTTTAAATTATCTAACTATTTGAAGGCGCGGATAAAATATAGTAATACCCTGCGTTACAAATTGTTGAACAAAAGTTTGTTTCGCTAGTTCACACTAGAGCCACCCAGAGCTAGTTTACTGGCCATAAGTAAAAGCTGCTTTTACTAGCAAGACCCACTAGCTGCTAGTAGCCCTGTCACATGAGGTTAGTTAAACTAGTTATGAGTACAGTATTTTCTGGTTGTATGTTGTGTTAAATGTTGTCTGGGGATGTAAAGCGTATTGTTTTGAGACGCTTGTGTTTGAGCTCTACTAGCACTAGCACTTTAGTGGGTTTCACATGGGGATTGTTGAATGCTAGTTACTAGTAGTGAGTCAGTCATTTAACATTGTGTCGTAACTACTGCAATAATTTTAAACATGGCTGTCCCTTATTATACACTTTTGAAATACATAATGAGTTGAAACAAGGAGATTAATTTCTCCTATTTTTCTTAATCTAGCCTTAGAATATGCTATTAGGGTTGACATCAGTGGTCTATTGGTGCACATGAGCATGTGAACCCCCAAAAAGAAAGTGAAGAGAAATTAAAATATAACAAGTTATATATTGTAAAATATTAAACACATTTCCAGATTTTGCCAATTTCGGGACGAAGCCTTTCCCCCTTCCCCTTTAAATATGCCCCTGGCAATATGTGACTTTAGTATAAAATTCGAAAGTTATAAGCACAGATCAGCCGATCTTGACTCGATCGCATGTGCAAGTGGAGAAACTGACCTTGAAAACAGTTGGTGCGGGCGGAACAGGAGGGAGGGTAGTGAGGGGTAAGCGCCACTCATAGCTTTCCAGTCGCACAACATTCACTGTGTGGTAGCTAACAAGTCGCCAGTGTCTCTTTCGTCCGGATTTTCCCTTGTTTTTGTTTCATATAGCTAATTTAATCTTTTCTTAGTCATCTGTTTATTAGTTTTAATAGTTGGTTTTACTATGGTGTGTAAGAAATAGTTTAAACAGTTATGGCACTTCACAATTGAAAAAATATTATAAAAAATGACATACCTAAATTCAATGAAAATTTTATTGATTTGTTTGCCTCAAAAAAAGACAGGCGAGTGGACTTAATTTATAAAAACTTTACTTGAGTAATCAACATTAAAAGGTAAATTGTAATCAATATTATAATAGTATCTTTCTTTGTAGAAAGTAAAAGTTACAGTTTTCATACCTATGAGTGTTCAATTGCATTGTTTTTTTAAATTGTAGAAACACAAATGTCTTTAACCTATACGTTATGTCGTACCTGTAAATTTTATTTTCCCAATTTTTGTATTGTGAACCCCCATTTGAATAAC
The DNA here is from genome assembly GCA_902151455.1 of Timema bartmani. Taxonomy (NCBI): domain Eukaryota; kingdom Metazoa; phylum Arthropoda; class Insecta; order Phasmatodea; family Timematidae; genus Timema; species Timema bartmani. Next base: position 7,082 of record CABFWB010004252.1, read on the forward strand.
CCACGAGCCGCCACTGGTTGACATTAAACTAGACAAGGCAGATATTAGGATACGCAGATGATTTAGCTTTGTGGGCAATGTTAAGGAAGGCGTGGCAAGAATTGGAGAAGTTTTATTAGAGGTTAGCAAGGAAATAATCTTTTCAGCTTTCACTTATAAACCTAAGTAATTTATGTGTTCACACAGATAATATATTCGAGGTGATAACTTAGAGATTACTGCAAACAACATATTATTTGACAGGGACAATGAGTTTAAATATTCTGGAACAATTTTAACTAGTAATAACGATATTGGATTGGAAATAAGAAAATAATTCTGTCGGGAAATGCATACTATTACTCGATCAGTAAGTTGTTGGAGTCTCGCCTGCTGTCCTTGAATGTAAAACTCAAAATATACAAAACAATAATTGTAACGGTGCTCTATGGGTCTGAAACGTGATGTCTGTCTTCGATGACGAGAACAACTTTAGGATGTTCGAAAACAAGGTGCTTAAGAAGATATTTGGTCCAAAAAGGGATGAAGATACTGAGGAGAGAGGAGAAGGTTACTTAATAATGAGTCACATACCGTGTAGTAATCACAAGACAGTGTTAGTAATAATCAAGTCTCGCAGACTACGGTGGGCAGGATATGCAGCGCAAATGGGAGAATCTAGAACCTTGTTCAGGGTACTTGCTAGCAAACTTATGGGAAGAGATCAATGGGAAGAACCAGGCACGGATGGAAGTATAACATTAGAATGGGGCTGAAAGAGATAGGTTGTAATGAGGTGGACTGGATAGAACTCAAGAGAGGGATAGGGTGTAATGAGGGGGGCAGGATAGAATTAGCTCAGGATGGAGATATGGTGTAATGAGGGGGACTGGATAGAATTAGCTCAGGATAGGGATAGGGTGTAATGAGGTGTACTTGATAAAATTAACTCAGAATAGGGTGTTATGAGAGGAACTGGTTAGAATTAGCTCAGGATAGGGATAGGTGGTGTACTTTTGTAAGTGCAGAAATGAAATTTTGAGTTCCTAGTGCCATAAAGTAAGCTACTAGTAAAACACCCGCCAGTGAGTACTACTAGTTGCTAGTTGAGTATTCACACGGTGCTTGTGTTTTTATTTTATTAGCTGCTAGTAACTAGCAGCATGTGACAGAGGTTTAAGCCAGTGCTTATGTGAGTTAATTCTATAGTTTAGTCAGTTTTTAATTTCCCTGTGCAACAGAAGCAGTATGTTTTCTGTATTGAAAAAGTAGTGTTTGCTTAAAATATATTATTTTATTCTGTGCTCTTGCAATTTTTCTGGTGAAAGTGCAAGACTTGTCTATTTACATTTCTTTCATTTTTTTTTTTAATCCAACCATTTGGCAGATTCTATTCTCTATCCACCCAATTTAGGATATGTAGAACAGGTAACATCAACATTGAAGCTTTATATACTACCTGGTTATAAAACTAATATTTAATTATATANCATTTGGCGGATTATATTCTTTATCCACCCAATTTAGGATATGTAGTAGAAGTAACATCAACATTGAAGCTTTATGTACTACCTGGTTATAAAACTAATATTTAATTATATACTAATCATCAGGCGAGGATATTTGAAAGCCTTAAAATATGGTCTATATCAGAGTTCGGCAACCTTTTGGTAGTGTTGTATTGAAGTAATGTTGCAAAGTTGCTCAACATGCCAACCAACCTAAATCCACCCAAATTGTTCATCTTTTCATACTAGTTAACTAGTATAAATATTAAAACAAATTTAAGTTGATCTTGTAAAATGTAAATGTAACATGTTTCTAAATCAAATACATTAAATAACTATTCTTTCTTTAATATTTAAAATTCTAATATAAATCAGAATAAATACAAAAGTTGCAAATGTGTTTTGCAAAATTTATGTTCTGAGGACATTATTTTGAAATTTTGAAACAAAACAATTGAATCATTGAAAATTAAAAGACATAATTACAATTATTACATGAATGGTTTTTAAGGTTTTATATTATTTTATTCAAATCGCTCAGCATGTCATTGAAAATCATTTTGCGGGTCAAGCTTGGCATGTGTGCCGTAGGTTGCCAACCCCTTGTCTATATTATCCTTTTAGTAATCAATCACACATGAGGATATTTTGTGATTTAAAATATATATAGGTGGCCTAGGTGCAAAGTAAGCACTCATGTTCAAATGGCTTTGCTCTAAAAATATTTTATATAGCATTTAGGAGACCTTTCAATAATATATACTTATATTTTACAAATGCCACACACACATATGAGGTTTTTTTTAGGACTAGTGCAGTCATATTTGACTAGAAACATACAACTGATTATTACAATTATTCAGCTACAACCTTTGAAAATATCTTTTTTATATCCTTAATTGATTTATTTTCTAGATTAACCCAAGAGCTGACATAAGAATTGACAGGCAAAATACCCAACCACATATCATATGGCACAAATACTAATACTTTTCTTACAAACGTTCTGCTGGTTTTATATATATATATATTTTATAGCATGGATAATAGTTTTCTAGACATCATTAAACTCATTTATTAATTTTGCAATAGTCACAAAGCAATTAAAATAATATATTTATCTAAGTACCTAAGACACAATATTTAAACTTTATGGTTATATAAATAAACTTTTTGCACTAAGAAAATACATATTACAGTTTGTTCAATGTTTTATTAGATTGAAACATCATTGTATGCCTTCATACATTAAAGTTGAGAACTAGTCTTCGTATACAAGATGCTGACTAGATACTTGCTAGTATCATTTCAAATATATATAAATACTTTTAATATTAGAGATAAAGAACAGGGGTGGAGTTATATTACCAACATGCATCACATTCATGTTAGACTGGATTGATGGTGCCGGCGAGATCGGGTTTAAAATCCCACTACGTCTAATGGGTGTATTTTTTCCTAAATGGTTTTCCCATGCAAATGAAGGTACATATCTTCAAATATTCTACCTTCATTATTCCTACTCCATTAGTGTAATTAATGTATGGATATAACCCCTAAAAAGTTCTAAGTAGCTGTAAAAAAGAAATAAAATATATAAATTTAGAAAGGTCTTATATAGAATTTGGGTCGAATCCACTATTTTAGGAATATGAATCTCAAATCTACCTTCGAATCCCGAATATTGAATCCGAATCTTGGAAAAAATTATGAACATAATAGGAAATATAAATAAATATATATATATATAGGAATAATCAAAGAAAATACCAAAAAAAACTAAATGTTAACCTTCTTTCTTATAATCCATTCATTATAAAATTCATACATTCAGTTAAGTGTTAAATTACTGGTCTGAGGCCTGGTTGTTGAGTTCATCCTATAATTATAATTGGTTATGAACCACCAATAAGCAGTATTAGAGCTTTAAAACAAATTTCAATTGAAAAATTGAGACAAAAAAAAATTAAGGATTTGGTATCGAATTCAAAATTTTCTCAAATCTTTGAATCTCGAATATCCTTAAGGATTTGAGGCCCACTCCTAGTCTTATATTAAGATCAGTAAAATAATATTTTAATTGCTTTTTGAACTATCCATAAATTACCTATGAATCATGACTCTTAAGATGTTCATAAAAAAAACACCACATAATCACCCTGCTATGAGTTTTTCACTTGGTTTCCAACATAGTTTCCATTGTTATTGTTTGACAGCCTTATAGTTCTACAAATAGCTAATTTGTAGATTAAAGCTGCACTTAGCGGGTTACTCTAATTGGGAAGAGAAGCCAGTTGTGATGTGTGGTATTAGTTGATGATGGAGACATGGACAAACAGTGACGCAGGTGACACAAAGGTCCTTGTGTAATCCATGAGGTATACATGTCTGTAGCCTGTAACAATCAGTACATTACAGATTAAAAGTAGTATATGTGCTCACATAGTCCGACAACTTATCTAAGTTGGTAGGGTCTTTTAAGCTAGGTAGGAGTCCTAAGCTTCATTCTCGGCATGACTGAAAAATGTATTATTGGCTAATTTGGGCTTTCCTTTGTATAGTGATGAAATTGATTAAGCCAGATTGAAGTTTTGTGGTCATATAATCAGTTGGCTCATAAAGAGCATGTTAAATACCCAAAATAAATAAATAAAATTATTAATATCTGTGGTACCTAGATATGATCACCAAATTATTAATGTATGTACTGTATATATTTTATTAGTATGAAACTGACAATGTTAGTTGTGTTCTAGAAATATTGCTCATGATCACTAGAACACAACTAGGAAAAGGAGGAACTCTGTATTGGATGAAAAGGGGGAGGGATATATTTTATGTATTATTTTACAAACACAAAACACACACACACATATACCTTTATTTTATAAATGGCCACTTGGTATGCATGTGAATATAGGTAGCTATGTAAAATAATATAACGTTTGGATTTCAGTGAATTTACACTGTAAACAATTTGTTGAAAGTTAAGGTGAAAAATGTATATTATAAATGAAATATGATAGCCTTTAATGATGATGTTCTTTTTTGGCATGATGGCTGTTGAATGGAATCTTGGTTGTATCGCAGGCTAGACCGCTATGGCGCTTAACCATAACATGTTTACCAACCCCATCAGAGTACTTTGAGAGTCTGGATTATAATATGGCACTAGAGCTGTGGGGCATACAAGTGTCAGCGTTCACTAGAAGTACAGTCTTGGGCACTAATAATTCTCAATTTGTGTAGAGACCATACTACAAACATGTTCTCCAAGATTAGTTCTAAAAAGTAAAATAACTAAAATAAGTATGTTCTATTGGCTAATACAAGGTTAAAAAGCTTCTCAAAACAGGGAAAACTTGGAGATGTCAGAGTAATTAGTTTGACAGTGAAAAGTCAGAGAAAAATCAGGGTAATTTAAAAAAGTAATTGATATATTCAGCTATGTTTGCAATAACCTTTAAAATTAGGGATGGGACCTTGAATCCTCAAGGATATATGAGAAAATTTCTAATTCGAGACTCAAATCCTTATAAAAAAAAATCACATTTTCAAGGGAAATTTGTTTAAGAGCTCTAATAATAGGCTTGATTTTGCAGTTGACCTAATATTGATGTTTATGATGAGAGCGATTTTGTGGTTGACTTGGTATCAATGTTTATGAGTGTTTACTACCGAGACGATACCGGTAACGCTTTCCTTGACCAGAACTATACAGTCTGGTTACGACCAATGAGCTGAGAATATATGCGCCAATTTCTAAACAGCATCACTTCTTATGTTAGATCCAAACGGGCATAACTGTGTAGTCAATGGATTTTAACAATTACTCATATAAAAATTAAAATGGACAGCAATTACTAGCTTAGAAATACACAACAGTAAGTAGGTACCTACAAAACCGTTTAGTGATAGTTAAAAGAAATAGATGTGTTATATGATATAGGCCTATTTACTCTTACATACATACATGTTTTCTTAAGGTTATTTATAGGAAGACAAGTTTGGCTTGATATGTTGTGTAAATATTAGGACTTGTAAAAATTAGCACCATTCTAACTAATAATGAGATTAAATAGCTCATTTTCCTTTGATTTTCAGTATATATAGTTTTACATAAATTAACCTACCAGATGTTAGATCAACTCTACCCCAACCACCATTTTTGTTTCCAAAAACTACTCAAAGCTGTTTTTGCGCTCCACCTTGGTTAGAACCACTTGGTCGAAAACACTCAATACCTAATCAATCACAAAAACTATACTTCTGTTTATTGGTAGTTCAGAACAAATTATAGGATGAACCTAACAACCAGGCCCCAGACCAGTAATGTAACACTTAACTGAATGTATGAATATTCTAGTGAATAGATTAAAAGAAAGTTAACATTTAGTTACTAATTTGTATTTTCTATTATTCTATTATATTCATATTTCCTCTTATGTTCATAACTTTTTCCAAGATTCGGATTGGAGATTCAAAGTTAAATGGCACTTCAGATTTGTAAAATAGTGGATTTGACCCAAATCTATTCAAATATTGACTAAAAGTAGAATTTGATTAGATCCCAATTTCAAATCCGTATCTCCAATTTATCTTCAAATCCTTAATCTGAATCTTGGGAAATAATATGAACACAAGAAAAAATATAAATATAGTAGAATAATATAAAATATAAATAACAACAAAATGTTAAAATTATTTCTTATAATCCATTCATGATAACATCCGTACATTCAATCAAGTGTAAAATTACTGGTCTGGGGTCTGGCTGTTAAGTTCATCCTATAATTACAATTGGTTCTGAACAACCAATAAGCAATATTAGAGTTCTGAAAAAAAAAATTCACTTTTAAAATTGAAAAATAAAAATGTTTTTAAGTATGTGAGAGTAGATCTAGTAACTTTTATAGCTATCAGATAAGACCTTTTCTATTAAAATTGGACTGTATCATTCCTTGACTTGGTAACCCTCTAGATGAATTAAGGAATGCCAATATAATAGGCCAACATGTCTAGTATTTCATGCGAAAGACAAGAGGAATTATTACAATAAGTCTTAGGCTAGCATTTTTTATTCATTAAATGAAAACTTGATGCAATTTTTTTTAAATAACTCATTTTAAAGACCATTTCAATAAGTTTTAAATAAAATTCACTAGTCTTTCAAGATAGCGCCATCCCCTTTCAAAACAATAAACAAAGACAGTCAAGGTCAAAATAATCACTCTTAAAATGGGTGTAATATATTGGCTGAGGCATGTCCAGTCCACTTACAACCACTTGGATTGGCCAAAATCGGTACTATCATAAATAATGTAAACAAAACTTGTTCATCAAAATGTTGAACTAAATATTTTGAATTTTGAAATCATGGTGTCCCAAAGGAGGAAAAATGTTAATTGATGTCACTGTGACCCAAGGATCTACTATATTTAGTTTACCTTGTGACAGACTTTCAAACGGGAGTGCATACGTCCCAAGGGTAACTTTCTTGCTGTCATCCTTGACAATAAAATGTACCATGGCCAGCTGAGGTAGTTTCACAGAAAACTTCATTTCACAATCCCAGCGTGGGTTGAAACCTGAAAATTAATATCATAACCAAAGAGATTGGCAATTTTCCACTCGTTTTTCAAAT
>CABFWB010004252.1:15643-62778 GCA_902151455.1 Timema bartmani
TTTAAACTGAAAGTAAACACAATAAAAATTATTTAATTACGTTTACCAAATGAACATTATTGTGTAAGTAGTATTAAGGCATACCTTACCCCGCTTTATTAGTAGTACATGATTGAGCTTTTATTAGCTCAGAAATATACCCAAAAACTATTTCTTGTGCAATCTTAACTAAATCGTTGGATTGTCAAAATAATCTGGGAACTGACATATTGTAGAGGTCAGTAAGGGCGGCAAAATTTGAATAGCCTACTGGCGGCAAATGTGTAAATCCGCCACTGATATCCATTTTGACACTAAGATAACCCGCTTCGGCGGCCACATAGTCTAAGGTTCTACTCACAAAATAGACTAGACCTTGATCTTGGGGAGATTGTGGTTTGATCCCGGTCAGGCGTACTAAGGGTGGTTTTCCCTAAATGGTTTCCCAATCTTTTTCCACACAAATGGGATACACTTCCTTTAATTTCAACCTTCCTCATCCTTGACCCATTAGTATAATTAGTACATGAGTGTGTAACCGGATTGGATAGTAAGAAGCAATGCTAAAAAAAAAGCTTAGAATAAAAATATGACATGTCATAAACATCTTAGCCCTAATGATGGCAGTGTAAAGCAATGGCTACCCCAAATGATAGTTTAGGGAATTTGTGTTAAGAGTCTTGGTTAAGGAATTAAATTAAAAAGGAAAGTTTAACTATAATTATGTTTACAATTTTTAGCTAAACATTATGTTGATAATAGTTTTGCTGTCATATGTTGGTAAATAATGTTTTGGTTCTTAAATAAAAGAAATAATAGTAATAAAACCAAATTTGTTAAGACATACCATTATCTTTGACCACATCCGTCTTCATTGTCTGGTTGTCTTGGGGGTGTCCCAGGATCTTAACCTTGACATAAGGATCTACTATATCCCCATCAAACTCCTGATCAGGTTTGGGAATATGCTGACCACTTATAATCTCTAGCCTCAGTATTTTCTGATACCTGCAAACCAATCAAACATTACCATTCAGTCATCAAAGGTGAACAATTGCATGGATATGTTTGACACCGTTTGGTAAATTTAAAGAACCTGATATCAAGGAGGGATATTTTGAAATTCATGTAAGAAACTTTTCCAGACGATTTAATAGAATTTAATATTTAGTTCACATTATGTGCTGTTTGCAAGCGTAATTCAAATACATATTGAAAAAATAACTTCTGAGCAGGTATGGTACCCAGGACCTTTGGTTCCTTTAGTAATATAATAATAGAAATATCAGTGACAATAATAAAAATGGGTATGCAAATAATAATAATAATAATAATAATAATAATAATAATAATTATTATTATTATATGTTTCTAAACCAATTAAACTATAAATTAGTATAATTTAAATTAGTTAAAAAATAACACCTGTACATGGGAATCAAACTCGGGACTTTGGCTTAGCATGCCAATGCTCTACCACTGAGCTATCTAGGAGTGTCTCATGCTCAGGTTTATTCTTCACTCATAGTTTAAGGCCGAGTCGGTGATGAATGTGTGGATATTGTCAGCTACATATGAGTGATCAATAGTATAGCACCCCCTTTGGTGGCCACATGGTCTAAGGTGCTACTCTCACAGTAGACTAGACTGCTGATGTCAGGCAAATCAAGGTTTGAATCTTGGTCGTGTGTACTGACGGTTGTTTTTCCAAAATGGTTTTTCACTTTTCATTCAAGGAATGTGGGTACACTTCCTATAAATATGACCTTTCTTATCCCTAAAATCACTATCGTAATTAGTGCATAAGCATATAACCTGAACGGGTAGTAAGACACGGTGCTAAAAAAATAGTATTGCAAGCAATCAGATACCACAGCCATCTGCGGCTCGGGAGGGCAGTTATGCTGCTAAGTACACAATACAAGACTTTAAAGCAAATTACAATTAATATCAACACTTAGGTTGCAAATCATTGTAATTACAGGAATGTCTGACCACAAATTCAATTAATTTAAATTGAATTGTGGTCTCCTCCCTATAGACATTCCCGTGATAACAATGTTTTGCAACCTGTGTGTTGATATTAATATAAATTTGTTGATAGTAGCATAATGATTAAATTTACAGTGGACTCAACACTTGCCTGTCATCCTGAATTGCATTAGGATCGTAATTCAAGGAGATGTCTCGAAGGATTTCTGGTTTCAAAATATAACCACACCCTCCATTTTGTTTGAATTTGGCTTCATTTATAAATACTGGCTTCTTACCAGTTTGGTAATTCAAAGCAACTGAAATAAACAATTATAGAATAGCATAAATAAATAGGAAACATGGTGGGGTGTGAGGGGAATAGTAATAATAAAAATAACTATTATCATCATCATCATCATCATCATCATCATCATCATCATTATCATTATCATTATCATTATCATTATCATTATCATTATCATTATTATTATTATTATTACTATTACTATTATAGTTTTGATAAATTGAAGCCACTTTTAATAACCTTACACTTATATTGTTTGTTTATTTATAATTTGTGGATTTATGTGTGTTATTTGCTGACTTCAGAAAAACTATTTATATAATAATCTGTTAGAAAGCATAAACCCAGAAAATGGTAGAGCTAGGTGTGCTACCAGGCAAGCTTGAGTCTTATCTGGGTGACCAAGAGTTGAGCCCAAGGAGGTGTAGAGTATGGTCCCTTCACCTCAATGTGGTTCCCTTTTCTCTCTAAACAGGACTGCTGCCACATTTACCTTGGAGTCTTAATCCTCATCATGCCACTATTATGACTTTTATCATGAAAATATGAACACAGTACACACTGTGCAATTACTATTAACTTACCCATTAGATGATCATTTAATGTGTATTGGGTAATCAATCAATAATTTTAGTTGGTTAAGAGCTCTATGATACTATAAAATCATAAAAGTGTATCCAGGCCTACCCATTTGGCATCCAACGTTCCAGAATTGAATGGGTTTGAAGTTTGAAGAGCTGGTCCTCTTGGCAGAAGGGTATATTCTGCTGAGTTGCCTTGTGTTGTACTCCACAAACTCTACTCCTTTAGTGGCAATTAACTTCTCAGACTTTGCCTCTGAGAATGATGCCATCTCGTAACACTTCCCTACGCAAACAAAAAACATATATATATTTTAATATTCCCAAATTGGTTAAGAAACCTTAATGCCAATGGATGTGTATGAAAAGAACATGTACACTTTTGATGAAATTTGTGTGCATGTATATAACTATTTTTACATATATGTTTATTCTTGAATGGCTGAACATGTAAGCAGTTTATCAATACCCAGAGCTCAACATTAGGTGGCAAGCAAGGGCAACTACTCTTAAAAAAAACATGAAACATTTATTAAAGTCAAATAATATTTTTGTACTGTATTTACTGCATAATCGTCGCACCTTATTTATGTGGGGGAAAAATTAGGTGTAACCATTATATGAAGCTTTAGAATAAAAATTGTATATTATTTAATAATCTTTTATTACTAAACTGTGTTTAGCTTGCCTTTTTCTTTTCACCACTCTGGTACCAACTTTTCGTTTATGCTCACTGAAAACTTTATTTTTGCAACTTTGTTACCATACTGTTAAGGGAACACAATCACTTTCAGATTGAAGCCCAATGAACAGTTTTTTATATCTACCCATAGTTGAAAAAAAAAGTTTGGCGAGTTTAAGTATCGCTGGCATATGATCACTAGTTCAGCTTGCGCGAAAATATGCAAGTCTTACCATACCATGTAACTTATGCTTGGTAGCCCACTCCCCTTGCTACAAACCACACAACTCGAATTTTGTAAATATACCTACTGATAATGCGCATGCACTGAAAACTCTAGGCTCGCAGTGCGCTAGACGACAAATACTCATCCAAAGTCAACAGTTATAGATCTTTAGTGGTGTGTGGAAATGAGGGGGATGAAGGAGGAAGTAGCTTGCCTTTGTTTAACTTTTAAATTAACTTGACGTACAGGACTACACCATGCGACAACTATGCGATGAAATTTTATAAACCAATTTTTGGACTGAAAAAACAGGGTGTGACGATTATGCAGGGAAATAAATCCAGTTTTTAATAACCTTAAAAAATATCATGGACTTCAGTTTGGAAAACTTATATTTATTCTGAAGTTATCAAATTTTAAAAAAGTAACTGTTGAATGCCATGCATTTCACGCCTGTATTTTATCTTAAACACATTTTCATATTCAAATTAATAAATATCATGGTAAAATTAATACAATGAGCATATATAACATTTCAAACAGTGTGTTTAGTTTTTAAACAAATATTTACTAAATGATTTTAGTCAACCTTGGTGGTCTTGGGGTAAAGTACTCATCTCAGAACCTGATGATCATGGGTTGAAACCCATCCTAGGTCGACAGAGTTTTCTTTAGTGATAAAAACCCATGGTACAACTTCCTTCAAAGAGGAAGTAAAGCCGTTGCTCTCATGTCGATCGTGGCATGTGAAAGAACCCCGGAAGTTATGGTAAAATACCTTTCCCGACAAAATTGATAGGCCGTTTAGTTCTCGCTCATAGAAATTCTTCTCTGCTGATAAAATCAGTCAGTTCAGTAAGTGTATGATAAATAAGTAAGAATTAAAATAAATGATTTTATATTGTGTTTGGGGAGCAATTTACTAAAACTAGATAACAATGGATGTGCGGCGTGATCTCTCTTTACCAAGAGAATAAATTGTGAGTTTTTGAGAAGAAAATGCCTGAGAAAGATATTTGGAGCCAAGAGGGATGAACAAACAGGAGAATGGAGAAAGCTACATAATGAAGAACTTGGGGGTTTGTATACATTCCCAAGCATATTAAGAACAATCACAGCACCCAGGTTGTATGAGCAACAACAGGACCACACACAAAATTTTAATCGGGAATCCTGAAGATATAAGAACCCTTAATAGGCCAATATATCATTGGGAGGATTTCAAGGAGGTTGGGTGTGAGGTTAGATGGAAGTGTTTCAAGATAGGGTTCGATGGCAAGCTTACAATCCGGCAGCCATGAACTTTAAGGCCAGAGAATTAGTTGGTTACTTGGTTAGTTACTTAAATTAAATATTAACATTTCGAGGAAGTGGAACAAATACATATGTATGACTAAATATGACCAACGCAGTAAAATAGACAGCCAATGACGGAGATATTGAGGTTCGAATCTTGGTTGGATGTATTGAGGGTGGTTTTCCTAAATGGTTTTCAACTCTCCTGCCATGCAAATGTATGTACACTTTCTATAAATATAACCTTCCTAATTTCTAAAATCATTAGTATAATTAGTACATAACCTAAGCGCATAGTAATACGAGGTGCTAAAAAATATGACCAAGAAAGCCAGTTGTTACACAAACCAAATAATATGCTTTTTAGATTTATTAATTTATGTTTTTATATAAAACTTATGAGTGTAGTTGAATGAGTTACCATTTTAACAACTAACAAACCTGTGAGTTTGGACGTTTCAAAGTCCTGGAAGTGAATCCCTTGGCAGAGGTTCACCAAATTTGACAAACCTTCTGAAATAGTCTTCTTTTCCTGTAACAAACCTTTATTTTAGTACTAAAAACCAGGCTCATGCAATACCACTGATTTTAATCTATTTATTTGTATTGATACACCAACATTTATCTGAAAGAATTATAGAGAACCACCCTAAATGGAGCCAATCAAAATTGAACGCTATGACCTGCAGCAATAGCTGAGAGTGCTAAGGAATGATATTCACATCGGACGCCATTGATCAGTAGGTCAGAGTTTCAGAGTGTCCATGTTTGTTATAAATGAGGTTTTCCACGTGTAATTTTCACTGTAGTTTTCCCATCAGCTCTCCATACTGAAATACCTTTAAACTAACTTACCCGCCTTAAATTAGGTCATGTAGGTTTTGTTCCACACACAAGTAATATCAGCTGGTATCTACCTAAATACATAATCTTTCTTCCTAAAAAGTTTGATATTTTTAAATCACATAATGAACTTTGAAAACCTCAATAAATGTAAAATTATCATTGATATGGTACAAGTTGAAAGCTCTACCATACCAAGTGCACTGCTCATCCCTCCTTCAAAACTTCTCAACTTTTAGTGAAAACAAAAATAAAAAACGTACACTGGACAGTAAATTGACCACCATCTCATGAGAATATTATTTTGGATCCATGTATAGTTACTCTCACTTCATTGGCTGCATGGTCTAAGGCATCACACTCACAATAAACTGGACTGACGGGGAGACAAGGGTTCCAACAATGGTCAGGTGTAATGAAGGTGGTTTTCCGCCCTCCCTTCCCCTTTATAACCCTTACCCCGCTTCCCTCTGTCTTACACCTCCCCAAGTTATCAATTTTCAATACTTCAATATATTTCTCCTTTAGGAAAAAGAATATGAAAACATCATAAAAATAACTGTAAGAACTTAAATTCCATAAATTGGGGATTTTAAATTTTCCATTTTTGACCAAAATAGATTATTTCTTGAACTAGAACCGAATAAAATATGTCAGTCTTACACACCCCTAATAAATATTCAACACAACTTGATCTCCACTTAGCAGTCCCCATTCAACAGTCTTTCTTTTGAGAATTTTGTTTATATTTTTTTTTATCTGGCCAAAAATTAGGGATGTGCCAAGCCCACTTTTTCACTTCCAAGCGAATTCAAATCAGATAATGTGAAATATTCCTAAAGCCAAATTATAGTTTGTATATTTTAAAAAAATATTTAATTTTGGAACAAAATATTACATGTTACATAACTATACAACTTTAAAATTAAATTTTGACACCTGGACATGTAAAATGAATCGGTTCACATTCGCTTTCTTCTAAATATATGAATTAGGGTAGTAAACTTAATTTACAAAATACATTCTTTGTTGAAAACATGATTAACATATTATTTCCTAATATTTTTTATTTTTTGCATGCAAACATTAATTTTTAATGTAATTAACAGCACAAAATTACTCATAAATGTGTTTATTTTAATTTAAAATCTTTCTAATGGCGAAGCTTGGTATTGTCAAAACTGAAGCTTGTGAAGCTTCACACACATACCCCTATTGTAGGTTGTCATTCTCAAATTTTGCTAGTCTCGCGAATTTCCTTGATCTTTCCAAGTATTAAGATGTCCTTGATTTAATTTACATGAAACTTTATCTCTCAAAAGTATGTTTAGAAAGAGATTAGGTATTTCTTAAGTGATGTTTCTTTAAATGACTAGGTTTTTCAATGTGATTTAATGACAATAAATAGGGAGCTGGGCGCATTTCATAAGAGGTTGGCTTAGCTGAATAGAGATTTCTTCTTTATAGAAGAAGGAATTTCAAGGATAAATATGCAAATGAAGAATGACCCAGGGCACGATACGAATCCTGGATAGCTCAGTGGTAAGAGCATTGGCGTACTAAGCCAGAGGTCCCGGGTTCGATTCCCGTGTCCAGGTGTCATTTTTCAATTTTCAGAATATGATATCTAGTGGAGTAATTCCCTACTAATAAGCATAAATAATAGCTCTGGCTATTAATTCCTAAAACTCTTTATGTTATTAATAGGTACATTTTAAAAATTCACATTCTTATCAATTCATTTTCATTTGGTTGACCTGTTAAAGAATGTGTTATTTAAGGTTAAAGGTCAAATCTAGAGTTAGATCGAATCCACTATTTTATGAATCTGAATCTTGGAAAAAAATTATGAACACAAGAGGAAATATAAATATAATAAAATAATATAAAATACCAATAGTAACTAAATGTTAATATTCTTTCTTATATTCTATTCATTATAACATTCACACATTCCGTTAAGGGTTACACTACTGGTCTGGGGTTTGGCTGTTAAGTTAATACTATTTATAGTTGATTCTGAACCACCAATTAGCAGAATTAGAGCTTTACATCCATTACTGTTTCCAGGATGTGACCTAGGACAGTTCTTTATTCAAGCCATATTTTTTCTACTACCGGCTTGCCAGGCCTGTCGTTGCTTCATATGCCTTATAATCTAACTTAAGACTAGGACAGACACAACATCCAGTCCCTGACTGTCAATTTATCAATGTGAAAAGCCCTATTTTCATCAATGGTAAATTTTCAGCCATGCCAGGAATTGAACTCGAGACCCATAGATCAACAGGCATACACGCTACCAACTGAGCTAAGGTGTCAGACCAATATTATAGCTATAAGACAAATTTCACTTGAAAAATTGAAATTTAAAAAAAAATTAATTTGAGTTTCTAATCTGAAATTTTCTTGAATCTTGAATATCATTAAGGATTCAAGATCCCATCCCTAGTCAAAATACATTTTAGATCTAAATTTAGTCATAATTTGATATACATTCTTAACATTAAATCTATCATATTTTCAAGCAAACTCAAATTTTTTAAAAGCGAGTTTGATAAAAAAAATTCAGATAAACCCATGACTAACCTTTAATGTGGAAGAAATCACAATTAAATTTACATGACTAGCAAAACTTAGAAGATGGCAATACTATTTTAGTTACGGATGTAGTTGTATCAAGTATCATATCGATTACATTGAAAAATGACACCTGGACACAGGAATCAAGCCCAGGATATTTGGTTTAGTACGCCAATTCTCTACCACTAAGTTATCCAGGATTCATCCCATGCTTAGGTTCATTCTTCACTCATATTTTAAAGTAGAGTCTATAATAGACATGTGGGAATCATCGGCTAACAATGATATATCGTTGATACCACAGTCACCCGCAACTCATAGTTGGGTTTTATGTTGCCTAGCACAATGAAATTTACAAATATGTGTATTACCTTTACTGTAGTGACTGGTTTATCCATCTCGCCATCATATTCCTCCTCGGAACTTGATTCAGACTCATGTACACTTGTCTTTAAATTAGGCTTCGATTTTTTGGCTTTGATAATAATCTTCCCCATCAGAGTTTCAGGGGAAGGGAGAAACTCCAGGTTCTCATCCACAGGATCTGTGTACAGTTGCTCTGAAAAAACAGTAACTTGTAAACAATCTGCGGCATGCCACCTACCTATGGCTGTGAAAACAGCTGAATGATGTGTTTTACCATCTTCAAGATGAATGAATTGCAACAAGTGCTTTTTACCCTAAATTGTACAACGCATCCGTATGTGAGATAGAATGGGAAGTATCATTCGGCTTTTTTTGAGGATCATATCAGGAACCTGAGGATTCCATTAATTTTTGATAAGAAAAATCTTAAGTTTAGCAAAAAAGTCAGTAAAATTAATATGCCACTTTTTAGTATAACTGATAAGCCAGAGGTACTGTAATAGGCGGCAGTTCATAATTTGATTTTTAGTTATAATTTTTTAATTTGCTAGAGGTCGATTAGGATATCTTGGTCAGATTCACTTTTAATGCTGTGTACTCAAACTTGTTTTTTTGTGTTTTATTTTCGCACTTGCAATTTGAAATAATTTGGAACCCGAAATTTGCCGCTCAACAAATTTGCCATCCTGGGCTATATATAGCCCATGATTAAGCCCACATGTAAATCTGCCCCTGGTGATAGGTTTTTAATATTTCCAAACATCAAATGAAAGCCTTGATGCAATAATATACTAGGCTGCAAAATAGTAATTTTGATATATTCATAATTAAGGCTTTACAAAATCCATAATTCATAAGTTTAAATATTTCTTCTTTAATTCTAATTTAATATTTACTTTGGGATTATGACTAAAGAATAAATAACTAAGCTTATAAATCTTTTTTTTAAATATATTTACAGTGAATTCAAAAGAAAAATTATAATCAATAGAGAAATGTAGAGGCTGCACACTTATTAGTAAATAAAGTAGGTTAAAAGGCAACTTACAACACACACAGAATAACACATATCAAATATAAAGATCAACTATGATTTCAAATAACTTTACCATTAGTTTAAAACTCAAATTTGAATCTAACTTCTTATGTTAAGTAAATTAAGGTGGGATGGAAGGGGACGTGAGACAAGGCCAGTGTCTTTTGCAGTTTTTATGGCAAAACTTTTTTTATTGCCAAAATTAATCAAATATTGCTTTAGTACAAACATAAGAGTTTGATTTTCTTCACATGTTGATATCAACCATTTCCAAATATCTTTCATGAGCATGGTGGCGTTATTTAACAAACTTTTTAAATTAGGAGAAAAAATTGTCATTAAATTCCAGAACACCCTTGACAGATATTCAGGAAATTTGAAGAACATTAAGAAGTTATATAGAAAGACTCTCTTTGACAGAGAGAGCTCACATTTAAGATATTGGAGCAATAATGTGCTATTTCATAACATCAATAGCAATATATATAGATTAGAGTTGGGTCAAATCCACTATTTTATAAATCCAAATATCAAATTCGAATTCCCAATTTATCTTTGAATCTCAAATCTGGATCTTATTAAAATTATGAATATAAGATGAAATATAGGTAGTATAATTTATAGAAAATACAAATAGTAACTAAAAGTTAATTATTTATTAAAATCCATTCGTTATAACATTCATACATTCAGTTAAGTGTTAAATTACTGGTCTGGGGCCTGGTTGTTAAATTTAGCCTCTAATTATATTTGGTTCTGAACCACCAATAAGTAGTATTAGAACTGTAAAACAAATTTCAATTAAAAATATGAAAGAAAAAAATGTTTTAACGATTTGAGTCTTGAATTTAAAATTTTTTCGAATCCTCAAATCTTTAATGTCCCTAAGGAGCTTCTGAGTATTTTGCACTAGAGCTGATAAACTCAACTATGCACCTTGTATTTTATTATCGCGTCTCACTATCCACTTTGTATTACATGCTCTTATCAATCTTAAAAGGATTCAGCACCACCTAAACCTTACTTTCCTTAACATCTCTAACTCCAGTCTTACCTCCTAGAACCTCCAACAAGTGCCTGGCCAGCACCTCCTGTTGCCTTTCACTGCAGTGGTTCTCCAATGACAGGATCACAGGGTATGACGACACATGGAATGCATATGGTTTGATCGCGTCAACTATAATATCTCGGAACAATATTTTAGTTGTTAGCGTGTAGCCGTGGTACACAATAGGATCATCCTCTGGGCCATCCCAACAATCCACTAAAACAATTTTTTTTAATAATACAAATATTAGTAGGGAAAATGTACTAGAATATAAATTAGCAACATGCTGTATTGGGGTACACTATTTTAATGGAAAATATGTTGTTTTTGCCAACCTCTCCAGCTCGTTCTATGCTTTAGATACAGTTGCAAATTTAAATTGGATTCAATAAACAATTTTTGTTGTGCATCTCTGAATCGCCATAGCCAAGGAATTTTTCAAGAAGAAGAGGTTACTGCTGACAAGCAAGATGAGTTTGGAACTGAGGGAAAAACTGATGAAATGCTACATTTGGAACATAAACTTGGACTCTTACGAAGATGGGAAAGAAATACTCGCAGAGCTTTGGAATGTGGAGCTGAAGAAGACATAAGAAGATCAGGCGGACAGACAGGGTGACAAATGATCAAGTCCTAAAGAGAGTGGGTGAGAAGAGAACCATTTTGGGTGTGATTCTTGGGTACAAAGCAAACTGGTTCGAACACATCCTCAGGAGGAACTCTCTTTTGTATGATACCATATAAAGAAAGATTGAGGGAAAGAGGAGCCTAAAAAGGAGGAGGATTCAAATATTGGATAAATTGAAGAAAAGAAGAAAATTCTGGGAGCTGAAATAGGAGGCAGAGGACAGGCCGCATTGGCATTCTAAGTTCGATGACAAAAGGAATGGACCTGCTGTGAGACGGAACATATAATAAAAAATAATAATAATAATCTTCATCAATCATCATCATCACCTCTAGATATTAGGCCACAAGCAATGTCTCTGAAGGCATTTTCAAAGAACTCTCCAAAACCACATGACTTACTATATTTTACATATATAGTGGTTTATGTGGACATCAAGTATTTGTGATACTGGTCGTATTTAAAAATGTTCTGCTAGCATAGTTTTCATTTGATAAATATGGCTACTAATACATTAATCAACCCTTTATAGGATTTAGTAGTTAGAAACTCTGGTATAAGCAAATTTTTCAATATTTTTTAGGTATTTGTTTCCATCAATGTAATTATGTTGAAATAAGACAAATCAATGAACAATTAATCACTCGCCAAAGACTTGTGTGAACCCCATTCTGATATGTTAATCTTAGATCCTGTATCCAGCTCAGTTTAGGGAGATCCTAGATCCTGTCATCATTGTTTTATTCTATGTTGTTGATTAAAATATTCACAGTTGCTATGTGTAAAATGTATCAATACAATAATAAATTAGTTCTTGTGATATAATTATTATTTGAATTCCTATAGGTTATGGGCCCAGATATGTGCTCAAAATAAATAAAGTAGCTCATTCTAAAACTGTTGTAAGTTATTGTAGTTTAAATGAAAGTATTAAGTTGTGCTCGTCGATTGTGAAAGTGTTCTAGTTCGCGCTGCTAGTTAAACAATACTTTGTCGTGGCAAATTTTGTAAACTATCGCATTGAGCCACTTAAAAAGGATAACTATGATACTTGGAAGCTTCAAGCACAAGCAGTTTTGATAAGAATTGGATTATGGAAATATGTTTCTGGTCAAGAAAAATGCCCCACAACCAATGATGATGACATAATGAAATGGAAGGAACAAGATCTCAATGCAAGGTCAGATCTAACCTTAATTATATCGCCCAGTGAACTTAGACATATTAAGAACTGTAAATTTTCAAAAGATGTGTGGGATACATTATCAAAACTTTACCAAAGTAAAGGTCCCGCTAGAAAAGCCACTTTATTGAAACAATTGATCCTTCAGAAAATGAATGAGGGTGACGACGTCCGTAATCATTTAAATAAATTCACTGACGCTGTTGATAGGCTCGAAGAGTTGGAAATCAGTATAAATCCAGATCTTTTAAGCATAATGATGCTTTATAGCTTATCTAAATCCTTTGAAAATTTTAGAGTAGCAATTGAGTCCAGGGATAACTTGCCTACTCCAGAGGACTTAAGAATCAAAATAATTGAAGAGTTTGAAGCCAGAAGCAAAAATGATAGTGTGACCTCGGAGGACGCTTTTTTTGGAAAAAATCTAAAAAAATCAAAGAACATAGATCGTTCAAGCTATTTTCAAAAAACTACCAATGTTCCCTCAACCTCTCAATTTAAATATAAATGCCATAAATGTGGACGGATCGGTCATAAGGCCGTGAACTGTTGGAGCAACAATAAAAAAAGGGAATCAACTTTCAAAGTGGAAGAACAGTGCCTTTCTTCTAATTCAGGTGAGTCTGAAATTTCATCATGGTGCATTGACAGCGGAAGCACTTCACATATGTGTAGACATAAAGACAGTTTTCAGGACTTTGTTGAAACCCCTGAACATGGGACTCTCAAACTGGCCTCTGAGAATCATACAGCTTCTATTATTGGGACTGGCCTAGTTAAAATCGAAATGCAAGATTCGAACAAAATTAATTTGCCTAACACATTGTTTGTACCAAGTCTGACCACAAATCTACTATCAGTATCAAAAGTGACTGATAAAGGGTTTGATGTCTTGTTCAAAAAGAACAAAGCACTAGTAACAGATCCTCAAGGAAATGTAGTATTAGAAGCTAAGAAGTCAAATGGGCTATATTATGTTGATTCTAAGGCTATAGAAGTAACAAATAAAGTTCATGAAGAACAAAAAATAGAAATATGGCATAAAAAACTTGCTCACTTAAATGAAGTAGATTTAAAGTTGGCGTGCAAAAATGAAACAATGGAAGGCTTATATTTCAAAAATAGTGATACACTGAGTGATTGTGAGGTATGTATCAAAGGAAAATTGACCCGAGCTCCTTTTTCTAGAAGAGAAGTTCCAGAAAACCTCAAAGTTTTGGAAATAGTACATTCGGATGTCTGTGGCCCCATGCGTGTCGAATCCCCTGGCGGATCAATATATTTTGTAACCTTTACAGATGAGAAAACGCGCTACAGCCGAGTTTATTTCTTAAAACATAAAAATGAAGTTCTAGAAGTTTTCAAAGTATATAAAAACGAGGTTGAGAATTTTACAGAAAACAAAATCAAATTTCTGCAATCTGATAATGAAACCTCAGAATACTGCAACAAAGAGTTTGAGAGTTTTCTAAAAGAGTGCGGAATTCAGAGGCGGCTGTCCACACCGTATACTCCTCAACAAAACGGATTATCTGAGAGGATGAATAGAACCCTGCTTGATAAAGCCCGATGTCTCATGATGGAGTCAAACCTGCCCCCATCATTTTGGGCTGAGGCAATTCACACAGCAAATTACCTGCGTAATAGGTCTCCATCAAGGACCCTCAAAGGTGAAACACCTTTTCTAAGATGGGTAGGAAGAGTTCCATCGGTTCGACATCTTCATATATTTGGCAACAAAACCTTCGTTTTGGACAAAAAACCTGACAAAGGAAAGTTTTCTTCCAGGGCAGATGAAGGAATTTTTGTCGGGTATTCCGAAATTTCGAAGGCTTATAGAATATGGATGCCCAATGAAAGGAAAATCAAAATCACAAGAGATGTCAGGGTTTTGGACAAAAAATTTTATGACTCAAAGGAGAGACGAGAAGACAACATTATGGTAATGGATGATCAACCTAATGAGGACAACAAAGAAGTTATTAATGAAGAAAATGTTGGTGAAATAACTCTTCCAGCTCCACCGGTTCCAGTTCAAGATCTTGTCGACATCTCAGACCAAGAAGAGCAAGATCCAGATGAAGAACAAGTACACTCAAGGCCAAAACGCAACAGGAAACCTCCAATATGGATGTCAGATTATGATGTGTCAGCCTATTGTGATGTTAAAGATGCATTAGAAGGAGGTGATGGAGAAGCATGGCAAAAAGCTATGAAAGAGGAAATAAAATCTCACTTAAAAAATGAAACTTGGGAAATTGTAGATCGAGAAGAAGGTGACAATGTGATAGGTAGCAGAATGGTATTAAAAAATAAATATAAAGCCAATGGGGAGCTAGAGAGAAGGAAAGCTCGTCTTGTTGCAAAAGGTTTTGCTCAGCGCCCGGGAATTGACTTTGTTGAAACCTATGCTCCTGTTGCAAAACTGAGCTCAATTAGAGTTCTTCTTGGAGTGGCACTTAATCAAGACATGAAAGTTATTCAAATGGATATTTCGACTGCCTTCCTCAATGGTGAACTTGAAGAAAGAATCTTAATGCAAAAACCAGACATGTTGGAATCATTTTTATGTGACATAATGATGGAAGAAAGCAACAACGAAGACCATTCTACATTTCTCAAAGCTAAGAAGATGCTAGAAAAGCTTCGAAAATCAGATAAGGACAAAGTATGCCTACTTAAAAGAGCTGTTTATGGCTTAAAACAAGCCGGTAGGCAATGGTTTAAAAGGTTGGACTTTAAACTAAAGCAATTGGATTTCGTTCCCTCACAAGCTGACCCTTGTATATACACATCGACTACTACTAAAGGGGGAGAACAAACATTGATAGCCATATATGTAGATGACATTATAGTGGCATCAAGAAATCAGCAACATCTGAATGGCTTAAAACAAGAACTAACAAAATCCTTTGAAATGCGAGACCTTGGAGAACTACATTATTGTTTAGGAATCGAGTTCTGCCACAAGGATGGTATAATTTCAGCATCGCAAACTCGATACATTGAAGAACTTCTCAAAGAATACAACATGAGTGACTGTAAACCTGTTGCAACTCCAATGGTACCTGGCATGAAGTTACAGAAGAATCCTGAAAATATCGAAAAATATCCCTACCAAAACTTGATTGGTTCACTCATGTATCTGTCTGTGGCTACTAGGCCAGACATAACACACACAGTCAGCATCTTAAGTCAGTACAACACCTGTTTTGGGAAAGAGCATTGGCTGGCTGCCAAAAGAGTTTTGCGCTACTTAAAGGGAACCAAAAATCTCGCACTGGTTTTTAAGAAGACTGGTAAACCACTTATTGGGATGGCAGATGCTGATTGGGCAACTGGAGAAGATAGAAGATCTTATTCAGGATACTGTTTCCAGTTTGCAGCGACTTCCATCAGCTGGGAATCAAGAAAACAGAGAACTGTGGCTCTGTCTACAGCGGAAGCAGAGTACATGTCATTGACAGAGGCAGCAAAAGAAGCAATACATTTAAAACAGTTATTACACGACATGGGTGTGCCTCACCAATCAATTGAAATACTGAATGACAATTTGTCTGCACAAAGTTTGACTAAGAATAACATCATAAGCTCAAAGTCCAAACATATCAGCATTAGAGAACACTTCATTAGAGAAAAGGTACAGGCTGGAGACATCGTCATCAACTACAAGCCAACGGAGACTTTGGAAGCTGATATTCTCACCAAGGCATTGGCCTCTCCCAGGCATAGTCAACTAGTATGTGCTCTTGGACTTGGACAACGATTCTGACGAGTGAGGGGGAGTGTTGAAATAAGACAGATCAATGAACAATTAATCACTCGCCAAAGACTTGTGTGAACCCCATTCTGATATGTTAATCCTAGATCCTGTATCCAGCTCAGTTTAGGGAGATCCTAGATCCTGTCATCATTGTTTTATTCTATGTTGTTGATTAAAATATTCACAGTTGCTATGTGTAAAATGTATCAATACAATAATAAATTAGTTCTTGTGATATAATTATTATTTGAATTCCTATAAATTAAAATATCTACACATACAATACAAAATATTTTGTCTCTGAAACATTCTAAAATAAACCTACCATCCTATTCCTCTAAGTTTTAGATACAAACAAGCTAGACAAAATAAATTGTACGACACAATTGTACAAACTTTCTCACCTAGTGTATTGCAGCTTGGAAAGAAAATTTCTAACATGTAATTTGTAAACTATCCTTAAACGATTTATATTGGTAAAAGTAAAGATATATTCTTATTTATCATGAAAAATTATTCCAAGACACCCATTTTTAACTCATTCTTATGGGCCATTTATGAAATATTTTTAATTTTCTAAATTTTTTCATAAGTAAACCATATTTAAATTAGTTTATTTTAAGAAAACCAACTAATATTATTTATTAACATGTAATACTATTAATACTTGGCACCGAGTCTTACTAACCGTTTGGGTTATACATTCAAGTACTAATTATGCTAATGGGCTAAGGGTTGGGAAGGTTGAATAAAGAAGAAGTGAGCCTGCATTAGCATGGAGGGAGAGTGGAAAACCATTTAAGGAAAGCCACCCCCAGTTCACCCAAGCAAGGTTTGAACCTCAATCTCCAGTCTTCGGCAGTCTACCTCAACATAAAACTAGCGTGTTAGCTAACTACGCCACCGAGGCAATTCTGAACAAAATCTTAAGAGCCATTTTCAAATATTTTGCAATTAAAAACAACACTCATCATTAGACTATTCATAATTCAATTGCTAGGGTCAAAATAAAATAAAAATATCCCGAGGTATTACCCTATAACATCTAAATATCAAGTTTGAACCAAATCCATCAAACCATTTAATATATGTGGCCATGGATAGACAGACAGACAGAGAAAGAGAACTGTAAAATTCACTTCAATTGTTTCAGACATACATAAAATGTAAAGATACATCATAGTGGCAAGGTCAAACATTTTCACGATTAGAATTTGTAAAAATTATATATTTAATTATTTTTTTTTTTTCTTGAAGAATAAAGGTAAATTGCTTTAACTCCTTATCGACGATCCTACACTGCCTTGGCTTACCCCAGCATCAGCGTATTGTGGTTTCCAATCCAGAGCTTCTATCGAGACGTTATACTAGTGTCTCACCACTTGCCCCATCTGATCTCCAGTTGAATGGGCTTCTGCTTGGTTTCGTTCCACCACTATTTATTTGACACTACGTTTGCCCACCAGAGGTCAATATGTTCCTCAGGCATCTGTTGATAAACGTCTGCAGTTTCTGCGTCAGGCGTATAGTTGTTTCTCATGTATTGCATCTGTTGATAAACGTCTGCAGTTTCTGCGTCAGGCGTATAGTTGTTTCTCATGTATTGCATCTGTTGATAAACGTCTGCAGTTTCTGCGTCAGGCGTATAGTTGTTTCTCATGTATTGCATCTGTTGATAAACGTCTGCAGTTTCTGCGTCAGGCGTATAGTTGTTTCTCATGTATTGCATCTGTTGATAAACGTCTGCAGTTTCTGCGTCAGGCGTATAGTTGTTTCTCATGTATTGCATCTGTTGATAAACGTCTGCAGTTTCTGCGTCAGGCGTATAGTTGTTTCTCATGTATTGCATCTGTTGATAAACGTCTGCAGTTTCTGCGTCAGGCGTATAGTTGTTTCTCATGTATTGCATCTGTTGATAAACGTCTGCAGTTTCTGCGTCAGGCGTATAGTTGTTTCTCATGTATTGCATCTGTTGATAAACGTCTGCAGTTTCTGCGTCAGGCGTATAGTTGTTTCTCATGTATTGCATCTGTTGATAAACGTCTGCAGTTTCTGCGTCAGGCGTATAGTTGTTTCTCATGTATTGCATCTGTATAGAAGCAGTGACTTTACATTGCTCCACAAGATCTTAAATTTGGCCTTTAATCTTACCTCTCTTGATCTCCATATTGGTCTTAATCTGATAAATACTCCTTTAGCCTTAATGATTCGACTCATGATGTCTTCCTCCATCTTTCTCTACACGGTGATGATGCTTCCTAGATAGCAGAACTTGTCTATCTCCTCAATGGCCTGATTGTTGATATTAAATTGAATGGTTTTGTGATTTTCGAGTCTCATCACCATCATTTTGTTGATGTTGAACTTTAAGCCAACTTGTCTTGCTTCGACAGATAGATCATTGAAATCTGCATCCATGTCCTTGAAGCTGTAACTGAGCAGACATAGTTTTTCTGCACTGTCCAGATCTTTCACTCGTTTGTTGGGCATTACTTTCAGACGTTACCAGGTACAAGACTACAAGGAATAATGTTGGCGAGAGCAGACAGCCAGATTTACTCCAGACTCTACCACGAATGGCTCAGCTAATACTTCTTGGACCTTGAGTCTCTACTTAGGTTGTAAAGTTTACATACATTGCTTGAAGAATAAAACTGATTAAATATATTTCAAGCTTAGTACAGTAGCAATTAAATTAACTACTAAGTTGGTCGAAGAGCAGTTAAGCTTTATGTTAAAAGATTACAGCAGTCAACTTAAAAACTTAAAATTGGTTTAGCAAGCTGCCACGGGATCCTATTGGGTGAGCTACTGGTGTTGGTCATGACAGTTAAACCTTTTTGGCCACTAAATTGCAGCAATCCTTACTTTGTAGCCAAATACTGTAATCCTAAATTTATTGGTAATCAAGCCCTATTATATTGTTTACAATTCTATATTATGATATTGAATTGCAAAGGGCTACCAAAATATATCAAAAAATAATTGTTCTTATAGAAATTATTTCTATTTGATGTATGCTCTTTTGGGGTTTCATTTTAGGCAAATCCAGCTTTCTCTGAGGTTTACAATTTAGCTTCTAGACCCAAACTCGAAACATAGCTCATCTAAATTTAACTGAGTTTTTAGTATTTATAGCAGAACCAAAACTTGTTTTTTGGGGAAACTGCATAGACCTTTAATTTACAACATATTTTCAAATATATTCTTGACAGTAATATAGCCATAACTCGAGTTTCATTGTTTTCCTCTTTTGTTAATTTTCAAAATTTATAACCACATTTACAAATGTCATTGCTTGCTTCACTCTTTCGTTGCATTTCATCAACTGGATACACTATTTTGATTTTTTTGTTATCATCCAGTGTACACTGTATTTTAAACTGTCCAAATTGAATCTCTTACAGTTAGAGTCTGTTCATGATAGGTTTTTACCTGGATGGCAATTCAAAAATCATATGTTTAGGTTTTGGGTTGCCAACACTTGTAAAATATCACTTTTTTGTTATAAATGTTAAGTTTTTTAATTACATGTTATATTATATATTAAAAATAATGTAAACTTAAGTTTTCTTATATTGTTTCTTAACTTTTAATAATTTATTTTTACCCAATCCGAAACAATATTTTAAACATAATTAAAAGTACTTATTCTCCGTTTTGGAATGTTATCTATGATGTGTAATATAGTGCATACATTTATACCTTTTAATACAGGCATCGTATTTACTTGGAAAAGAGAAAATACTTGTCTTTTATATATATATATAATAAATTATTTTATGATTATTTTATCATATTTCGAAATATTTAACTGAATAAAATATTTTTATCCACTGCGTGGATGCCTCATTGTAAAGAACTTGTTTCCGCCACGTTCAATCACATGGCTTAAATTAGTCGGTCGCCATTTTTAAACTATGTTTTGTGAAAGTGATGTGAATAATATTTTTTTAAAGTGGAATATAACAATAAATAAGCTTTGTACTCGACCTCAAATTAATATATAAATAAAATTGGCCTTAATTAATGTGGTTCACTATCAAATTAATAGATTACCATACATTTTCATTACAGTTATCCAGTGTGACAAGAGTGAGCTGTTGGCATAGGGATGGATTAGGGACTATTTTTAGTAACTTTTTGAACTGTCATCCAAGTAAATTAAGGTCGTGAATGTATTATATATAACATATCAATACTACTTATTTTTGCGATTAGAATAACCAAACTATTCATACTATATTATTTTTGTGTTTATATTATTCATAGTTATTTTTGTGATAACAATATAACAACATTGTTCATATCGTGCTTAGATGTTGCATATGTTACATAGTTAGTTATATACATTTATTGGAGGCCCTCATGCATTTGCAAGCTAAATAAAGGCTATGCTTCAATTGTTGACTTTCGTTAGTGCTCTTATTCCTAGTTTGTTAAAATAATGAAGTATTGCTGTAAAGAATCTTTGACATTACTGAAATCCTCTAGCACTGGTTACTCAACTCCAAACCTGTGTATCTCTAGCTGGCCAGGATTTCCATTAGAGGGCGGACCTCAGCCACTAATGGTTGAGAGAAGGTGAATGTCTAACAAACAAACTATCTCAAGGAATACTCACACTCAACACACCTACAGCCTCTCTTGAGAGCATCTATATAACCTTCCACACTGCTTTCTCCACTGAGCTGTCCTCCAGTCAAATATCTACAACAAACATCAACATTTTAAATAAAGTATCAATATTGAATATCTAAGCTACTTCATGTTTAGTGTTATATGTTACCTATTAAAATATTGTGCACTTTATAATATCATCTTTATTCCTCATAATCAAAGTGTTTTGTTTATCATTTGATTATTATGTACTCTATTGTTATTGATGGAGCTTTGATATGTGTCTTTTTTGCTATAATAGCTCTCTCTTTCTCTCACTCACAATATTATGTTTTAAAAATAGTAAAATTGATTCTTGGGACTTTTTATAACTTAATAATATAATTATAATGTTCATTATCTTGCTAAAACAAAGACCTTTTGATGAAATTATGCCAACATGAGCTATACATATATATTTCTTAAAGTTATTTTATATGTGAAATAATGAAATTACAAACATAGATAAGGTGGTAAAACAGTTTGAAATATCCATTCCATATTTTTACATTTCTCTTCTTGAAATAATAACATATTTCTTACACGAATGCTACTAAATTATTTTTTAATCTATACCATTGTGAGATTTTCTGATATTAATGTGCTCAAAATTGCATGTAGACATATTTGACAAATTGTTACTTTAAAAGGTTTCCCTCTATGTTTAGCATACTAATGTTGCTATTGTGAATTTGACTTTTACTAAGAGACAAATTTTAAACAATATATTTTTCTCTTGGCATATTTTATTCAATTCTAGGCAAAACTAATTTTATGAAAACTGTTAATATAGGCTATTTTAACTTTTTTTATTTGAGCACTTTTTGAACTTACTCATTATATCAGCGCATGACTTAAACTATCTTAAATCTAGAACATACAAAACATCCAGCCCCAGACATTAGGTCATCACTGTAAAAAGGTAAACCCTCATTTTACCAATGAATAATGCCATGCCAGGAATCAAACCCAGGGCTCTTAGCTTAGTAGACAGACATGCTACCGATTGAGTGAAGGTGTCGGACTATATCATATATATCAGCTATCAACAAGTGGTTAAGAATGTTTTAGTAACCCAACTCCATGGTATGAGCCCGCAAGCGAGCTTTGCCAACCGTGCATCCACTGCCGTTATTGATGATAATGCCTAGATTTGTGGATAGAGGGTGTCATGTGTTCAGCAAAATGAGCCCTGCGGCTGTTAATCTCAGTTTTCTAGAACGGAGCCGCTGCTTCTTCATTCTTCATTCGTTCTAGAACCACTGCTTCACAGATAAATGCTGGAAGTACCGAGAATCGAACCCGAAACCTCTTGTTGATCTGTAGCCAAGACCTCTGACCACTTGACTACAGTAGCCCAATCATGACTTAATCCCCACAGCTGAACTTGGACTGTTTTTACTATGTAACAGCTGCTTTGGTGGCTGCATGCTCTTAAGGAGACACTCTTATAATAGACTAGACTGTCAATTGAAAATATGTTAGGCTCACATTTTCTCCACACAAATGCAGGTATTTTTCCTCTAAATTACATCTTCCTCTTTACTAACCCATTAAGGGTGTAGTAACCAAAATGGGTAGTAAGACTTAGTTCACAAAAAAAAAGTAACAAGCACATTTTATAGTAAAATAATAATTCAAAGCCAAATAAAGTCCATTACGTGTTGTGTGATGATGCAATGTAGTAGTGAGCCAGAGGTTGGGACATGTCCTGGTAAATCACAGCATGGTCTGAATTGAAGATTTCAAATTCTTGGGACATTAGCATGTTGGTAAAACCTAGGGGAAAACGTATACATTATAGCAAGCACAGTTCTATTCAAAATGTAATTCTGAGATAAACAAGGTTGTAAGATGTCTGATGAAGATTCCCTAATTTAAATCAAAACCAGTAGCATCAAAATGTATCTTTTCACAATGGAGTTGTTCACCCTCCTTTCAGATAAATGCTGATGCAGTTTCTTTCGGGTTTTCTTCTACATTATTTCTTTCTTAGATTAAGTTAATAATAATATCACGAAAGTTAGTTCAATCAAAGAGTTTCTGATAAGCTGACAAGATAGATATAAAAATATATATCGATTGGAGATACAAATCCTTGACCTTTAACCTGGCATGTCAAATCTCTAACTACTTTAGATATCCAGGCTATATCCAAGATACTTTACTTAACAATTTATTGTGTGTAGAAATTTGTATTAGTAGAATAAAATAATACATAAAATTAAGAACCTCACCTCATAATCACCCTGCTGATAATTGTTATAGCTACTGGATACCATG
This sequence comes from Timema bartmani, assembly GCA_902151455.1. Taxonomy (NCBI): domain Eukaryota; kingdom Metazoa; phylum Arthropoda; class Insecta; order Phasmatodea; family Timematidae; genus Timema; species Timema bartmani. The sequence continues at coordinate 39,078 of CABFWB010004252.1, forward strand.
TGGTTTCAAAACACCTCAAGCATTCACTTCTAACATCGAGAGCCAAAGGAATCAGATTTTTAGTGTTTTTAACTATTTCATTCCCTAAATTTAACTTTGTAAATTCCTGCGGGGTTTGGTGTTTTGAAGTCCTCGCACAAAAATAACTGAATTATATGGAAACTAAAGAAACTTCTTGGGAGCTTGGCAACAAAAATAACTTTTTTGAGGGCAAGCAAAAAAAAATTTAGAATGTTTCAATTTTTTTCAGGGTACGATAACTAATACCCAAGGATGAGATGCAAAGTGTAGAGGTGTAATGGGAAAGGTTGAAGAAAAGTTTGCTGGGAGCTGCAGAAGAGGTATATGTGAGAACAAGTTATAAGAGGAAGTGGAAGCAGACACCATGGTGGAACAACAGAGTGAACAAAGTAGTGGGTGAGAAAACAAAGTATTCAGAAGGAGTTTTAAGAATATTAATGAGGAAACAAAGGGAGAGTATAAGGTGAAGAAGAGAAGAGCAAAGCATGTGATCCAAGATACCTTGGATGCAAAAATGAGTAAAAATGATGGAAAGAGAAGTGTAAGGAAGTAAGAAGGTGTTATATAACCAGGTGAGAAACAGAAGTAGAGAGTTAAAAGACAAGAAGTTAGAATAATAGATTAAGAAGGAAGAATGGTGAAGACAAGAGAAGAAGAAAAGGAACTGTAGAAGGGATATTTTGAGAAGATGTTCAACCCGAAAGAGGAAGGGGATGAGAGTGAAGCAGAGGAGCATGAAGAATCATCAGAAAAGTAAGGAATGGGTCCTCACATAGAAAGAGGTAGAGGATGGATTAAAGAGGATGAAACAGGGAAAAGCACTGAGTGTGGACGAACTAACTGTGGAAATGATAAAAAGCTTCATGAGAAGCAGGAATACAATGGTTATGCAGGGTGTTGAGAGTGATATAAAAGGAGAACAGGGTACCAGGAAACTGGAAGAAAGGAATTATAGTACCAATTTTTAATAAAGGAGACAGGAATAAATCTCTGAATTATAGGGGAATAGCTGATGTTATACTGTACAAAAATATGTAAGATACTGTAAAAGTGAATTTGAAAAAACGAAAGGAAGGTGGAGAGCGAAATAGAACAAATTTATGGAACAGAGGTCTACAAGACATTTGATCTTCACTCTATAACACCTGATAGAAAGAAGGTATGGATTTTGGAAAGACTTGGTAATGGTATGTATGGATGTGAAGATGGTATATGATAGTGTGGATACAAATAAATACTGTAAATTGATGGAGGAAGCTGGAGTGGAGAGAGGAGTTGTAATAAGAGTAAAGATTATGCATGAGAATAATATGAGTTGTATTAAGATGAAGAAGGGGTGTACAAAGTAGTTCCAAATAAAAGCTGGAGTGAAGCAGGGGAGTGCTATCCAGTGGCGCAGGAACTAGGGGGTACGGGGGTAAATTTTACCCCCCCAAAAAATTGAGGGAGGTAAAAAGTATCATTTTTACCCCCCCAAAAGGATATAGTAAAACTTTTAAATAATGTAAATATCTTATTGAGGCAAGATACAATGTTCACACTATGTTAACATAATAAAAATAAAATGTGCTTAGAGCATACACTGAAGAGATTTTGAAAACTCTTATAGTGATACCAGCTACATCAGAAAGAAGTTTTTCAATGCTTGGATCCATTAAAAACTATCTTCGCTCAACGATGAGGCAATGTAGACTAAATCACCTGAGAGGCTCAACAAAATTGAAATTGCAAAACTGATTAGTGGTTTTATAGCTAGTAACAAATATAGGGCAAAGGTGTATGGAAATCTACTTTAATTTTCGATGTTTCATAATTTTTAGTTGAGCTGCATCAGATAACACTTCTCTTAATATGTTTTGTATGTATTAATTCTAATGTTTGGAATGACTAAAATAAATGAGAAAACTGCGCATTGGGACTATTAAATAAGGTATCCCTCGTTATACGTGATATCACTTTACGCGTTTTCGCTATAACACGTTTTAAAGAAATACAAAAATAGTGCATGGTCAGCTGGAATTTCGCAGTCATCCTGTGCTGTGGTGGTGTTACCTTGTGTACACACATTCCAGTGAAAGCGTTGATCTTTACTGTATAGTTTGGTATTAGGGGGGTAGTATTGACAACATTGGATATGCATGGGCAGAAGTTAAACAGTCCTGTATGAAGGGTGTTTGGAAAAATGTTTGGCCTGAAGTTTCGGATCCTCATGATTTAGATCTTGACCACGAGCTTTCCAATTTAAGACATGACTTCGTTGACATAGCATGGATTTGGGGACATAGATAAGGCAAATTTGGATCAATTGTTCCAATCCCACTAAACAGAACTCACCAATGAAGATCTTCTAGAAATGGAGAATGGCATAAAGAATGAAGAGGAAGAGTCTTATGTTGTTGAGCCTATCAAACAACTTTCAACATAACAATTTGCTGATTTATTTAAGCACATTGACAGTGCAATTCGAATCATTGAAGAGAATGACCCTAACATGGATAGAAGTACCAAAGTTACCAGAGAGATCCAGAGTTCTTTGGCTTGCTACAAGTAACTCTATAGAGAGAGGGAAAATGCTGCCCGTCAGTTGAGTCTTACCATTTCATCAAAGAAATTGAAAATTGTCAGTCTAAACACCCAGGGCCTTCACAACAGAAAAAGCTTACTATTCCAGGGCCTTTAAGAAAGCAGGAGCGTACCGTCCAAGGGTCTTCCAAAGAGCTAAAGCCTACCATCCAAGGGCCTTCAAGAAAGCAAGAGCCTACCGTCCTAGGGCCTTCATGCCAGAAAGAGTTTACCATCCCAGGGCCTTCAAGAAAGCAAGAGCCTACCATCCCAGGGCATTCAAAAGAGCAAGAGCTTACTATCCCAGGACCTTCAAGAAAGCAGGAGCGTATCGTCCAAGGGTCTTTCGAAGAACTAAAGCCTACCATCCAAGGGTCTTCAGGAGAGCAATATCCTACCGTCCCAGGGCGTCAAGAGAGCAAGATCTTACCGTCCCAGTACCTTCAAGAAAGCAGGAGCGTAACGTCCAACGGTCTTTCGAAAAACTAAAGCCTACCATCCAAGGGTCTTCACGAGAGCAAGAGCCTACCATCCTAGGGCCTTCATGCCAGCAAGAGCTTACCGTCCTAGGGCCTTCATTCCAGCAAGAGCTTACCGTCCAAGGGCCTTCATTCCAGCAAGAGCTTACCATCCAAGGGCCTTCATTCCAGCAAGAGCTTACCGTCCAAGGGCCTTCACGAGAGCAAACGCCTACCATTCAAGGGCTTTCATGCTAGCAAGAGCCTACATCCAAGGGCCTTCAAGAGAGCAAAATCCTACCATCCCAGGGCGTCAAGAGAGCAAGAGCTTACCGTCCCAGTACCTTCAAGAAAGCAGGAGCGTAACGTCCAACGGTATTTCGAAACACTAAAGCCTACCATCCAAGGGTCTTCACGAGAGCAAGAGCCTACCATCCTAGGGCCTTCGTGCCAGCAAGAGCTTACCGTTCTAGGGCCTTCATTCCAGCAAGAGCTTAACGTCCAAGGGCCTTCAAGAGAGCAAGAGCTTACCGTCCAAGGGCCTTCAAGAGAACAAGAGCTTACCATTCAAGGGCCTTCAAGAGAGCAAGATTCTACCGTCCCAGGGCCTTCAAGAGAGCAAGAGCTTACTGTCCAAGGGCCGTCAAGAGAGCAAGAGCCTACCGTAGAGCAAGATAGTGATAATTCAGATTTGCCAGATACAGTTATTTTATCATGTGATTGAAGATTAACAGTAAGTGTACCTGTAGCGTTGTATTAATTAGATACATTGATTAAAAATTGTGTTTATTTACAAATTTCAGGGGATTGAAGATTGGCAATAGGTGTAGGCTACTTAATGCATTGTACTAGTTATATAAATTTAAAAAATGGCATTCATTTGCAAGTTTTAGGTTTTTATTTCCTTTAGAGTAATCCCTATATCACTCATGTTAAAATCATTTCACTTGCATTTTCGTGTTACGCGATTATTTATCAGAACCAATCACTCGCGTAATGTGAGGGACAGCTATATTACATTTTCCTGTTCTTTTTTTTAATCTCAAAAATGTTACCCCCATAAGAGCACGGGGTTATTTTTACCCCCCCCAAATAAAAACGTTCCAGCGCCACTGGTGCTATCTCACCATTACCCTTTGTAATGGTAGTGGAAATGGTCAAGATTAAAGTGACAAGTTAACTCGGGGATGAAATAATGAAAGCCATTGTGTTTGCTGAACGTTTGAGGGAATGGAAAGAAGAGGAAGTGCAGAACAGCTAAAGGAATGGAATAAGGAAGTGAAAGAGTGTGGAATGAAATTTTTAGTGGCGAAGTGTGAAGTGATGGTAATAACAAGAAAGAGGATAAGGCTATAGAGCTATAATGTTGTACTGGGTGGAGCTGAGAAAGATACAAAATGTAATCTGTCTTGGAAGCATGATTGAAGGGAATGGTGGGAATAGAGAAGATCTATTGAGAATAGGGCAACAGGATGAGTTGTTCTATAGGTGTGTAAAATACTTGATTTGGAGAAGAAAAGTGTCCTTGAAGTGTATGGAAGTGCTGTATAGGGTGTACTTTGAATCCATTGTCATATATGCAGCAGAAACATGGACATTGAATGTAAGAGAGACTAGGAAAGTGGAGGCCATGTGAATGAAGTTTGTGAGGATCATGTTAGCTGTCATGAGGAGAAATTGCAAGATCAGGAATGAAGTTGCTTGGACAAGAGTGGGGGTATAGGGAGTATATGAGAAAGGAGGAAGAATGGTGGAAGTAAAGAGGAAGAGAAAGGCATTCTATTAACCTGAAGTGTCCACAGACTGGAAACAGTTGATTATAAATTGATGATGATGAATGATGGAGTATGATGTATAAGGGATAGTGGATAATGGATGTGGATGATGATGATGATGATGATGATGATTTACACATATTAAATTTGTAATAGATAGATATGCCTTTTTAAAAACACTAAAAATAACTAATTCAGTTTTTATAGACTAAAAAATTCACTCCCCAGTTATTTTGTGTCTAATTTCGGATAGTTGATTTGATTCCCAGTCGATGAATGTACCTGTAGGTGTTATGTGTTTGATCGCATGTTCATCAATATTCTTTATGAGATGGTAACAAACCTGCCTGGGTCTTTGTAAACTTAAAAAACATACATATAACTCAACAGTACTCTACTTACATACCCATTGGAGATATTTTCCAAGCCTCTTTTATATTGGACTGCTCGAATGCTTCTATTAATGAGAAGCAATACTCTTTGGTCATTTGTTGTTTTTGTTCCTTCAACATAAACTCATGAAGCTCAGAGGCTTCCATTTCACCGCTGTGCTTCGCATACCTATACAGTTGAGATAAACTTTAGTAAATAGTATCTGGTTAAATTATGACTTGGTAAGCAGAACATTTTAAAATCTTTTACACCCACACCAGTGACCTACAATCTGAGGCATCAGTCTTGTGGCTTTCTGGTGTCAGGGAGGCTGAAGTTCAAGTCTCGGCTTAGTTTAAAGGGGGGTGGGTTTATTTACGTGATATTTCCATCTCCTATCAATTGTAATGTGGATGAATTAATTATATAATTTATTAAAAAAAACGCTTCTGTGGCCACATGGTCTAATGCACTACTTTCGCAGTAGACTAGCCTACCAATGACGAGGAGATCGAGGTTCGAATCTCAGTCGGGTGTATTGAGGGTGGTTTTTCCAAAATAGTTTTCCACTCTCCCTTCATGAAAATGTGGGTACACTTTCTATAAATACCTTACTAATTCTTAAAGCCACAAGAGTAATTAGTACATAGGTGTATAACCCAAACGGGCTGTAAGATGCGGTGCTAAAAATAAATAAATAAATATAACATTTTATAAAAAAAACTAGATTTTAATGGTTCATTTCAGCATATTAGATTCAGCTACATGCCAAATTAATTAAAAATTAATTGTTTTCAAAAATACTAAATCAATGCATGCAAAATCCTAAAGTAAAATTTAAACATACCAAGTAAAAATTTGTTTCACTTCCGGTCTTGACATCAAGTTCATGCAAAATACGACAAATTCTTTAGAGTCCAATACTTCTTCCCCTTCCTTTTGATTTTTGTTAGTGTTAGCATTCTGAAAGGAAGAATGGAAATGTTAATTTATACCCAGACTTAACAGTTTGATGGCCAATAATGTGTACTTTGACTAGTGCTGTAGGTTATAGATCTTTGTACATTGTTTACCAATTTAATTTTTCTCTCCTAGGAGATAGTGTTGAATGTTCCACACTCCCTCCAGAAGAGTTCAGATTGAGCAAAATATATTGGTCAAGCGATTAGGAATTAATGGGGATTGATTTCCTTTGACAGCCCAGTGGCAGCAGTGTAAAGTGTGAAGTATATTAGCTTTTCATTGTAAAAGTAATTATTATGTTTGTTCCTCTAGCTTTTATTTAGTCCTAGTGGAAAGTGTTATTTTAGGGAGTATGGGTTGTTTTACACCTTAATACCTAAATAAGTAGCTTATTGGAGTCTTACATATGATGGCGTTAGGAACTCGAAAGTTCATTACTGCACTCACAGAAGTATGCCACCCATCCTTAGCTTGAGCTAATTCTATCCAGTCCACCTCATTACACCCTATCTCTCTCAGGTCCATTCAAATGTTATCCTCCTGTCTACATCTGGATCTTCCCAGGGGTCTCTTCTCATTCGTTTGCCATTCAACACCTTGAACACGGCTATAGATACCCCCATTTGTGCTGCATGACCTGCCCCTCATATACTGTGAGATTTTATTACCCTAACAATGTCTGGTTATGAGTACAGGGTATGCAGCTCATAATTATATAGCCTACTCCACTCCCCACTATTTTCATACATTTTTGGACCAAATATCTTCCTAAGTACATTGTTTTCGAACACCCTAAATTTATTTTCGTCATTTAAGGTCATGTTTTGCACCCATAGAGAACAACCAGTAAAATTAAGGCTTTGTATATTCTGAGTTTTACATTTCTATTGGAGTCTAAAAAAATTAATAACACCTACACCTCAATCGTGTTGTTTTCTTTTAACTACTTTAAATTGATTCAAAAAACAGTTATGTTACAAAATTACAATGATATTTTATGTTGAAGGACATGACCATAAGCCACCAAAGGTATCCCCCTCCTTATTCTCCCTTACAATAAAAATATAGGTACATTCCTGACTGTTTAAATATGGAAAATAATAATTGCACTTACTACTAATTGAATATAACATCTCTTAAAAGATGAGTTGGAATGCCAAAAAGACCGTTTAAAAGGACAATACACTTAGCCACTTTTTTAAAGTGTAGACAGCAAAATATTTTATCAACCATTATTAATCTCTATTCCTCTTTTCATCTTAAAGATATTCAACATGATCAAAAAGGCTTTTTTTTCGGGAGTTAGGAATATTTTTCAACTCTATGGCCACCATACACACACAGTTTTTCAAACATCATTTAAAATGCCACTGATACTTTGAAATAGGTAATTATTGTATTTAATAATTTTACTAAACAAGTCAATGAGATATCTGCAATTTGTAAATAACACTCGGATGCTGAACTTACTTCAAACATCCTTCGCACCAGGGATTTTGGTATCTTTAGATTCAGCTGATTTAAAAGTTTTAAACATTCTTCAAAATTTAAGCATCCACTTTTGTCCACATCTGCATCATCAAATTGTTGCTTCAGCCACCTAGAAATATGGTACAGTAAACTACATTCTTAACTACAATAAAAAAAAATTAGAAATAATTTATGTTGCATGGTTGGTATTCATATTCTAAGTATTACCTTCTAAAGGCTTGGACACAGAAATATGCTTAAAAATTTGTTTAAGAAACACATGTTGTCACTCAGTATAAAGAATCAAGTTTGCAAAAAAACTTATTATTATTAGCATTATTAGCATCATCATTTGTAGTAACAAACAAAAAGGTTAACATTGACTCAAACAAGGCCTATTAAATTTTAGCTCTAAAATAATATCACATTAATAAAATTACACACCCTTTTACTAAAAAAATATATCAAAGAGGTTGAGTTTTATGTCCTGATCCAAAAAGATATCTTAAACACATAAAGAAACTAACTTAAACTCAAGAGTAATTTATCAAAAATTAACACAACACTACAATTTAATCAAAAAATGTGTGAATTCAAATTTGGTTTGATTTGGTTGGATTTAAATTAACAAGTTTTTTTTTGTCCCTTCAGTAAGAAAATGCTACCCTTGGAATTCATACCTTTCAAACCTCTGCTCCTGATGCAGCCCCTTGAGCACAGTGATGATGTGATTCAAGCCACGCACCCATTGGTCCGCCAAGGCAGCGTTGGGAGCCACTAGATCCACAGTCTGCTTGGTGCGGCCGTAGATCACAGAGAAACATGCAGCCTCATCCACAATCTTTTCAGACGTCTTCTGGCGCTGTTTCTCCACCTTGCGGGCCATCTTGTTGAACGTGTCAGTCTTCCAACCCTTGCGAACATCAACAATGTCCTCTATTTCGACTGGGGACAGTTAATAAGGTTGATTTAACTATTATTTAATTAAAGGTGAGCTGTTGTAAGAAGAACATTTTATAAACTACATACTTTTTTTTTGTGACCAATAGTTGATAACATTAATTTTTCATATTACTTACTTAATCAATGGCATTATGAACTCGAAAGTTCATTACCACAACCTATCCCTATCTTGAGCCAGTTCTATCCAGTCCACCTCATTACACCCTATCCCTACCTTGAGCTAGTTCTATCCAGTCTAACTCATTTCACACTATCCCTATCTTGAGCTAGTTCTATCCAGTCCACGTCATTACACCCCATCTCTTTCAGGTTCATTCTAATGTTATCCTACCATCTGCGATTAGGTCTTCCCAATGGTCTCTACTCGTTGGGTTTGCCAGTCAGTACCCTGAACAAAATTCTAGAATCTCCCACTATTAGCATCATCATCATTATTATCATTATTATTAGCATCATCATCATCATCATGCATCATTATTATCATTATTATTATCATTATCATTATCTTTATTATTATTATTATTATTATTATTAGTAGTAGTAGTAGTAGTAGTAGTAGTAGTAGTAGTAGTAGTAGTAGTAGTAGTAGTAGTAGTAGTAGTAGTATTATTAATATTATTATTAGTATTATTAGTATTAGTATTATATCTCTACACATTCACATCACTATTAGTGTCAAAACCCATTTGTTAAATTTATTGTTCAATCTTTAAATTTAATTTTTTTAATGTTGATTTATTTTACGTGTTAAAATCACATTTGTTTTAAAGGTGTTGAAAAGAAACATTTTAAATCATTTATATATATCATGTATCTATGTTCTAACCATTGTTATACTTTTTTTAAATTATTTCATTCTGTTCATTACTTTTCATTATTCAAACAAATGCTTAAAATTTAATAAGCGTTTATTATTTTACTTTTAATTATTATTCAAACAAATTATTTGTTTTCATATCTTGACTTATAAATTATATCAAAATCAAAGCTATACATATATTTTATTAGTTATTGAATACAATAGCTAATACCTTTACCTTTTGTTAAATTTAGTATTTAAGTATTATCATTTGTATTAATATTTTTCCTTCCTAATGTGAAGCAAGTATTTGCAATGCAATAGGATGCCAAGGAAGAATATTCACTTTAATCTCTCTTAGGCTCTTCGGCCACTGAGAAGACTAAAACCAAGCAATTAATCACTCACCACCAAGAAACCAATCACCTAGGCAACTTTTGCATTTAAACAATGCTTCACTCAGCCATAGAAGAGACTATGACCTTAGCGCTGGGCTATACGATACATCCATCAGAAGGATACCAAACATGTTGATCACCAGGCTATAAGTTGCCTGTTAGTCATTGCGGCGTGCACTTTTGGAGCTGTACGCAGTGTTTTATTTTCATTTGTGCAAGCTTGAATTTCAATCTTTTCAAGTTTTTCCTGCAAGTTTTCACTTCTGGGTGACAAAATGCCACGGACAATGTCAATGCCTTGATAGTTCGACCTACGAGTCGAGTCGTTCAAGCACTCCAAAAAGTTTTCCTAATCATCCTATACATTTGTTTTAACTTAACAGGGTCCCTGAAATCACTGTCAATTTTGAACCACCTTTTTTATTTGTTTTTTCAAAATCCAGATGAGCCCATAATTGTTTTTGGGCCTTTTTATTAGCTTTTAAGTACATGTAGCCAATAACAAGGTCTTTATCAGAAGACAACATTCTCGCGACTGATAGAAAATAGGTTTCTTGTGTGGATGAGAAATGGCACAACTTATAGTAAGTGACCAGTTGCCCGCGATGTATCACGTCACGTTGGTCTCGGTGGACGAAGGGCCTTATACTACTAAAAAATTAAGTATTTCTACACAGAAAGTGATCATCATAAATGATCAAAAGAACAATTGATTTTTTTATTTGAGTTTTTTCAATATATTATATTTGAATTGACTTCAATAATAGGTATTCACATGATTAATTTTATTAATAATGTGTTAATTTTCACATTAAATTGACTTGATACTTTTATACATCCCGATTTTCTTATGAATGGACATGTATGACAGCTATAAATAGTTACTAGATATACTTTCTCTCATTCCTACATCAATCATATGTGATCTGCAGTTGTCACTTATAATATTATATTATCAATATATATAAAATAACAATAATAATTCAGTTAAATGTTATCATTGTTGCCACAAAAAAATTATGTTTGTATATTTTCTAAAAGGTGCTCAGATCCCATTCGTAGAGCCCCATAAAAATTGTTTTATTTTTAGTTAAATTTAGTTTTTTAAATCTCACTTTTCGGTGTTATTTCATGTTTATTCAAAATTATATAGTATCTGAGGTGTTTAAGTATTATTTACATATTGAGACAATGCAAACAAAATTTTTTTAAATTATTATTGAAACCTTATGTAATTGCTTTAAAATTCTTTGTCAAGTTTGTCTGCATATTTCACAATTTTGTAGCCTAAAGTTAGCTTACACTACAACAAAATACTGATAAAATTGTAGCATGGTCAAAATTTCTGCTTTAGTTCTTCTTGATTTTGTGTTCATTTAAATATTTTTTTGTAAAAGCGGTGATATTTCGTTTTATAGGAGGATTTCATGTAACAAGAGCATTTTGTTTTATTTCTCTTTTCAAAAACATTGTAAATCATAACTAAAAACTATCAAAGGAAAAAATACTTGATTCTATCTTTGTCTGGCATTTTTTGCTTTATCTCGTCTCACCATTTTTACTGGGCTCTACCCATTCGTAATCAAATGATGGCATAACTTAACCTTTCTCCATTAGATAGCTCTGTTATTAGAATTTATGACTGGCTAGCTAGTTTTATATTATTTAATGGAAAAGTGACATTGGGACACAGGAATCGAACCAGGGACACTTGACTTAACGTTCCATTGCTCTACCACTTGGCTATCCAGTATTCGTCTCGTGCTTAGGATCATTCTTTATTCATATTTTAAGACAATACGGGAGGAATCCTAAATAGCTCAGTGGTAGGGTATTGGTGCACTCAGTAGTGCTGAGCTTGATTCCCATGCCCAAGTGTTATTTTTTAAATTTATAAACATACTTGAGTTGGCTATATCCTTAACTTATAGATCATTTCGATCTTCCAAGCTTTGCACTTCATGAAGGGCAGACTTACTTTGACGGGCTACATTATGGCCCTATCTTATACACTATGCTATAGTGTAACAAACAATGCCATCTAAGCGTGCTACCTTTCAGGGTGAATGAAATGTACATTCAACTATACAAGCATTAACTTTCTTCCATAAATGAGTTTTGTTAAGTTTTAACTGTGACTCATCAATGATGAAAGAAACGTAACATGTATGTTCCATATGTTACATATTCTAACTCTTACGACGTTGCCTACTTGGAGATTTTGAAGCTATTTTACAAAGTGGGTTGCATCTTAGCTTGATGCACTTAGACAGTCTAAGCATTATAACACTTAGGGCCAGTTTCATAGTCAGATCTAGTACGCCTAAAGTGCGAGTCGATACTAAATACAGGACGACACCTACCTAGACCAAAATGGAATGGGCCAGTTTCGCATATCAAACTGGCCCATTCCATTCAAATTCAGGTAGGTGACGTCTTGTATTTAGTATAGTATATCTGACTATGAAACTGGCCCTTAGACGCCAATGTACAAAATAGAAAGAGAGGAAATAAAATTAGAAGTTCACCCTGAGAGGGCTCTTGTCTATGTGCTGATAACCTTTTCCCTCTTCCTCTGACGAGTTTAAACCTTTTCCCTCATCCTCAGACGAGTATATACAGTCACTTTAATATTTGCGTCTTGAAAACATTGACTTGCTTACACTACCACGGACTTTTTTTATCTGCATCTTGGCAGAAAGACTCCTGCAGGTCGTTTTCATGACCGAGCCAAATAGCCTAAGTTGTAACGGAATCATAAAAAATATGCTTACAAAAATACTAGCCTACGGTATTTAAATATAAAATTATAATTTGGTGACACCGTAGGAATATTTTTAGAATTATTTAAGAATTTATGGTTTTTGTTTCAACGTTTTATCTTTAAAACTCGCCGAGTAAAACATAAATTCATTAACATGGTAAATCCTATCTTGACCGGCCTTGACTTCACAGGTAGGCAAAGTCATTAACTATGTTATCGTGAATGTAGCTTAAGGTAGATTTTATTACAAGACAAATTCCCCTCCAACTATTCTAAATGTCATTTAGCCTCACTTTTTGTGTCCGGCGAGTGGCATGGAGACTTGTGGGTGGGCTCGTAGTTAAGGGTCCCGTTTTCGCTGTCCAGGTAAAACCTACGGCGATACCATTTGGAGAGTGAGCGAACTTTCCACAAGATTGTCCCTTCTTTTAATACTGCTAACTCTTCTTCCACAGTTTTACTCCTCTTATCTATGACCTCTGAAATGATAAGAAACACAGTTTTTAGTCTACGTTCATAAACATGAGAGATAGCACAACTGTCACTATAAAAGGTACACAAAAAGTTGTACACATTTTACAAATAGTGGTATGTACACAATATTTTTTATTAGTATATTGAACGCTACGGTATCCTGAATCGGTGGGCACGATGATTAAACGTCAAGCTCCTCGAGTCTAGTTTGCCGGTGACTAGGATGTCGGGGTTCGAATCCAATATTGATGTATTGAAGATGATTTTTACTTATTAGTTTTACCATTCTCCTTCCACACGAATGCGGGTACATATTTCCTTTAGTAAGACGCGGTGGATAAAATGATCATGTTAACGACGACTTATTCTAATGGAGTGGTTTTCAATCTGTGGTACGTTTACTCCCAGGGGTGATCAAAAATAATTTTAGCAATGACGGCCCTTTATTCCCCCCTCCCCCCTTTTTCATTTTTCTCCAAGTTACCCCAATTTAGCTGAGAGCTTGGGTTGGGTTTTTTCTAGTTTTAAGTTGGTTTATAAGTTGTGTGCTGATATAATCAGTCAGTTCAGAAAATGCATATAAATTACCTTAGATAAAAACTAATTATATTTGAAAAAGAGTTTGATTAATTAACTTGTTGAATTTAGAAATGTAGCCTCTTGGGGTACCTGAGGCAAGTGTAAGACTGTAACCTCTTGGGGTATCTGAGACAAGTGTGCAAATATAACATATTGGGGTACCTGGGGTAAGTGTGCAAATGTAACATCTTGGAGTACCTGAAACAAGTGTGCAAATGTAATTTCTCGGAGTACCTGAGACAAATGTAAAAAGTAACCTCTTGGGGTACCTGAGAACAAGTGTAAAAAGTAACCTCTTGGGGTAACCGAGACAAATGTAAAAAGTAATCTCTTGGAGTACCTGAGACAAGTGTAAAAAGTAAACTCTTGGGGTACCTGAGACAAGTGTAAAAATTAACCTCTTGGGGTACCTGAGACAAGTGTAAAAAGTAACCTCTTGGGGTACCTGAGACAAGTTTAAAAAGTAACCTCTTGGGGTACCTGAGACAAGTGTAAAAAGTAACCTCTTGGGGTACCTGAAACAAGTGTGCAAATGTAATTTCTCGGAGTACCTGAGACAAATGTAAAAAGTAACCTCTTGGGGTACCTGAGACAAGTGTAAAAAGTAAACTCTTGGGGTACCTGAGACAAGTGTAAAAAGTAACCTCTTGGGGTACCTGAGACAAGTGTAAAAAGTAACCTCTTGGGGTACCTGAAACAAGTGTACAAATGTAACTGACCACCAATCCAAACCAGATCATCAATGCAGGTATGTAGTTTTTAAATAAACTGCTAAATTCAATGCATGTAAGGTATGAGCGCCCCACAAGGCTTGTTATTTTGCCACTCATAAACGTGACTAAATCTTATTTCACGTGTCAAACTCATATGTTCTGCAGCCGCCACTTTTCACACATGAAGGGATTTTTTCGGCGCCGCGTCTTAGTACCCGTTCGGTTTATACACCTATGATAGTTACGCTTGTGTGCTAGAGATGCTCCTCCTTCATCTCCCAGAATGTTCTTCTTTCCTTCAAATCATCTAGTATTTGAAACCTCCTTCTTCCTAAGCTCCTCTTTCCCTCAACGTTTCCTTCTATGACGTCGTGCAGAATACAGTTCCTCCTAAGGATGTGTCCGATCTACTTTGCTTTGTGCCGAAGAATCACATCCAAAATGGATCTCTTCTCAGCCATTTCATATGGCCCCCCTTTCTGTCCACCTGAGCTTCTCAAGTATTCTCCAGCACCACATTTCAAAGCTCTCCAAGTATTTCTTTTACATCTTTCTAAGAACCCCAAGTTTCTACTCCAAACAGTGTGATGCTCCGAATGTAGCATTAAATAAGCTAATAATTATAATATACAAATAACATCAAAAATTTGCTCTAATATTAAGAGTATATTTTTCTTAAAGATTTACTATTAATATAATCACTTTTATGGTTTTATGACATGCGGGGTTGCTTTGTTGGCGGATCACTTTGAAATTTAACTAAAAGCTTCCAAAAACATGAAGAGAAAAGGAGGGGATGAAGAGATAATATTGTCACTCACATTGATTAAGGGCCTGAGGGAGGGAGGGGGAGTGGCCACCTATTTTGTATTTATTTATCTCTTTTTTATTGTCCGGTATTTTGGCACCCTATTATTTTTATTTATTTCATCACGCCGGGGGGGAGGGAAGAAGCTTATTTATATGGCACAGAACATAAATGGGGTGCATGAAAACCTTGCGCCAGTCCTGGAGATGAATAAGGTCGAATTTGAGAGTAAGTGTGCCTGCACTTGCGTGAAGGGAAAGTGGAAAAACAACCCTCAGTAAACTCAAACGGGATTTGAACCCAGATCTCCCACTCACTGGCAGTCCAGTCTATATTTAAAGTGACGCCTCAAAGTCCAAGGCTTTCCAACTTATTGTTAGTAGTATCCGAGGGCCACGATTGGATCCACGAGTCCACGATCCACATCATGACCGTCAAAGGTGAGTGAGAAAATAAGACTTACGCGGAGACACCAATTATTATAAAATTAGAGGGAAGTTAAGTTTATTACTTAATGTACAACATGAGTTTTCCCCAAGAAAGTCAAAACTTTCGGTTTCTCGGATAAAAACATCAGTTTTACTGCAGTATATCACTTTTCCACTTGAAGCGGGCCGCCAGTTGGTAACTCTTGCGCTAGACCATCCAGTACTCGTCCGGAACATAATAATTTTAATCCCTCTAACATCGTAGGGATAGGTAAGGTAAAATATAGAGGAGATATACCTGCGTTTGTCTAGAGAGAGGATGGTAAACCATCTGGGAACAAACTTTTAGTACATCCGAAAATAATATGAAGCCTTATCTCTCCGTCACTGACAAACCAGACTAGATTAGCCCGACATTTTTACTGCGTGTCTGCCAGGCAACTCGGCTCAGTATCAATCCTTCGGTGGCCGCATAATCTAAGGCGTCGCTTTCGCAATACAATTTAAGTTTTCTATCACACTGAAAATAAATTGTTTCTATTAATTTTGGAAATGTTAAGCCCCTTCCACCTCTCTCCTTATCCAATTACCACTGAGAAATTTCAAGTTTTAAGACTTGTTTATCTGTAGTTATATTTCTACCCGTTTTCCAAATTTAATTTTTCTACCAGACTTATAAGTGTTTTTTTTTATAAACCCCACCCCTTATATTTCATGTAGTCTCATTTTAAAATTGTCAAACTATTATAGTTATTTGGAGTTGTATCTTTCTTTTATTTCCTTCCAAATATCGGTTTTCTAACATACTGGAAATTAGTTTATTCTATTAGTTTTTGAAATTTTAAGGCTTTCACCCCTACACATTTTTTAAACTATCAATTAGAAATGTCAATTTTTATATTTACTTAATCATCTTGAACTGTCCTTCTACCTGACTTCAAAATTTAAATTTCCTACCGCATCCTAGAGTTTTGTTTCTGTTTATACACTCCTCCCCTATATCCTGGGACCCCACTCGAAAATTTAAAGTTTTAATAACTGTATGAATATTATGAGTGGTCCCTAGAGCTGCTCGCTAAATTTCAGTTTTTTACCCACATTGATAAATAGTTATTTCTGTTAGTTCTGGTAGTTTGGAACGCTCCTTTCACACTCTTTTCTCTAACTCACTCTTAGAAATTAAAGATTTGTTTGGTTTTCAGGACTTGTTTCTCTACCTGTATGCTAAATTTTCATTTCATACCTCATCTTTAAAGTTATTTCTAATTATTTCGCCATTACCTAAGCCCCATTTTTATATTTTTCTGGTTATATGAGATAATCTCTCTACCTTACCGCGAAATTTCAGCTTTCCGTCTTATCAATAAGTAAGTGCCTTATCTATTTCTGAACAGATACACACTTTCTGCTGAATATGTATTATTAGTAATATTAATAGAATAAAGGCATCCATTCGGGTTATAGGCACACGTTAATATTGCTGTTGGAATGGTTGTGTGTTAGGTATAACTTAAGAAGAAATGTACACGCATTTGTTTGGAGGAAAAGTGGGAAACCCTTTAGGAAAAATCGACTGACACCAATGTGGGTTTTGGGACTGTTCTTAAAAAGAAATTACTAATAACATACATAAATTATACAATAGCTATGCCCTTCTCATATAAAACATACATACTAAGCTCAATAAACATACACGTATTTAACAAACTATAAACTTAGGGCACACCGAATGAAAACAATATGTATTTAATATAACGACTTGAAGTTAGGTGGGCACGTTAATTAAAAGTCAATCTCGTCTATCATCGTTTACTTGTGACTCACACCCCCAACCAGTGGCGGATTTACCAACAGGCTGAGTAGGCTGGAGCCTAGGGCGGCAGATTTGGGGCCGAACTTTTTTTTTGTCTTACAGAAATTAAAAAGATTCATATTTATATACCTAAATGTTACTAGGTCCACACAAACAACTCAAAATGTAATATGTTTCACCACTTAGATAAATTTGTCTACAATTTGCGTAGTCGCGTTTGGTTGCGGCGCGGGAACGAGTGACATGACCGTTCGCTAAGTGTGTCTGGCCGAACCTGACTGCACGAGCGCGGCGTGGTGCGCCGGAGCCGAAGCGGGGTCGTGCTGTAGGCATACGCCGCGTGGTGTTGGTGATATTGAGTTCGAGAGAGATAGATATAGAGCGGCGATACAAACGGGGAAGTCCCGTCCCGTATTTACTTTAAACATTTTTTAATTACGTTTACCAAATGTACATTATTGTGTAAGTAGTATTAAGGCATACCTTACCCCGCTTTATTAGTAGTACATGATTGAGCTTTTATTAGCTCAGAAATATACCCAAAAACTATTTCTTGTGCAATCTTAACTAAATCGTTGGATTGTAAAAATAATCTAGGAACTGACACATTGTAGAGGNGCCCCCAACGCGTGTACAGTGTTTTTTTTTTAAATTAAATGATGCTCCGTCCTCCCTCTACATTAATCCGGATATACTCCTTCTAAATGCCTCCTCATTTCTACCACACTAGGATAATTAAATGCGGATAATTTGCCATGTTGTTATACAGTGAAAACACATGATATAAAGAAAGCTAATAAATAAGAGACCCATTTTTACACTTAACAAGCGTACAATGAAAATATACAATCTCTTAACTAAATTAAACTCCCTTTTCTTATTATTATTTTACTATATGATTATATGAACATTAAAGCATATTAAAGAAATTCTACCCGAATCTGTGTAATTGTTGATACACTTCCTGCATATTAGACCTTCCTCATTATTTTCTCATTTGTGTAAAATACGCCAATGGCCCGGACGGATACTAGAAAGAGAACACGCAATTATTTCCAACATTTATTATTTTTGCACTGGGTCGTACTACCCGGCCGGTATTCTCGCACTTTAATGGTGCTTGGAGGATAATATTAGGTTAAATGTACCCTCATTTACGTGAATAAAGAGTATGAAGTCATTTAGAGAAAAAACAACATCCTCAGTACTGTACGTGCGGCTAGGATTCGAATATCAATTGACAACCTCGCCAGCAAAGCAAATTGGACCAACTTGTCGAGAATTACTTTATAGGCGATCTTTCTTGTTTTTCTAGGACCTTTGACCTTAGTGAAACATAATCTTATAATTTGGCGGTAGTGTCCGAGTGCTGTAGTTGGAGGTGAGGGGTCATTGTTTGGGTTTAAAAATGAGATAAAGCTTTAGTTAGTTAAAATGACCGCTATGATCGCTTGTAGTCAAGCGTGTCAGATATGGTACACCCGCGCAAAAAGTAGGCCTATTATGCAAAGTGATCTTTAAAAACTATGAACAGCATGAGATGTGGCTCAAGCCATTTTAAAATTCCGACCTGCTAAAGGTGAAAGTAAAATATCTAATGGTTCATAACTAATTACCATTAATTTTAAATACATATGAAACCTTAGTACAGTAAGATAAAAAGTAAATAAATCAAAAACTGCTACTGAAAATGTTAATTTTATATCTAATAGTAAATAGCTAATCGTTTAGAAAGTGTTAAGTCGATAGTAATAAAATATTTACACATTTATCCATAGCAAATTAAGTCAAATATTTTTAAAAAATCAAACACTTGCATTTAATGGGTTTGGAAAATTTGATAAATCTAATTTCATCAGTTAAAATAGCTTTTAAAGAGAAAAAAAAACACAATTAGAATCCGGTTTGTTTAGAAAAAAAATTTTTTTTAATGAGTTCCGATGCACGATTCCCCTTAAGAGCCTCTGTTTAAGAGCTCACCTCGGTAAGTTAGCATAGTCCTCCTTGTGAGGGTGGACTAGAGATGAACATTTTCTGCAGTGGCGGCTTGCGGTGGAAGGGTTCAATTGTAGAGGTAGCACCTAGGGCCTATTAGACTTCAAAATATAGTGTTTTAAGAGACGAGTGGGTTATAAGAAGGAGGCAGGGGGGAGAAGGGAGGGCGAGGGGTAGATAGGAAGCACGGAGAATAGGGGAGGAAGACAAATATCAGCCAACCTTAAAATGGTTTTAATTAATTACTTATTGATGATAAAAAATTGAAGTGTGAATTAGGAACATAATGGGTCTACTTTTTTTAGCACCACGTCCAACTAGCCGTTCGTGTTGTACACGTATGTACTAATTACGAGCATGTGTTAGGGATGAGGAATATTTAATCCAGAGGAACTGCACCCTCAGTGCACCCGACCGGGATTAAACACTGTCATTGGCAGTAGCGCGTTAGACCGTGCGGCCACCGAAGCTCGTTTGATGATGTTTCTGGTGTTAACACACTTAGGAGAAATTAATCTTAAGTATAAACGTTGACATTTGAGATATCTATATCTCGATTACATTAGTTCCATTTAATCAGTTGAAATTATTTTACAGAAATAATAAATGAGAATTTTCCGGAAAAAAGATATGAAAAATTTTCCGTTTCACATCTCTAGGGTAGAGCCCGTTAGGTGGGAAACTTTTATACCAAGAGATTGGTTGACTCCCGAGACTATATAAATATGGCCCCTGGTCTTGAAGTGTGCCTTCCTGACTCCTATCTACAGATCACATTACTCTCCTCTACTTCCCACAGGCAATCGGCGTGCTCCCAACCGCTCTTTTCTCCATGACCCTTAACATCAAGTGGCTCATAACTCCTACATTCTACAATACTACGTCCCTCTCCAAGGTCATTAATTGGAACAGTCAAGTGAGGTCAAATCGGTCAACTATTGTCAGTGGTAGGTTAGTTTGGTTTGAGTTCTACTAATATGGCCAAGAAAAAAAGCCGGGGTATCAAATAATGGACTAAATGGATCACTGATTTGCCTAAGAAATTAGCGAGTGTGATTTTTAACATCCTTTGTTTTTTAATTATCAAGTGCACCCAAAACTTGAAATAAAAAAATGTGAAGGTTCATACAATCGTTAAAACCCTCAACAAAACAAATGTGACGCATGAAAAGTTCGTCAAAACGCTTAATAAAAAATATTATTCATCAACCTCTCATCAAAGCTCGCAATAAAAAAAGGTGTGATTCATTAACCTTTTATCAAAACTTTCAATAAAAAGGTGTGATTCATCAACCTCTTCATCAAAACTCGTAATAAAAAGGTGTGATTCATTAACCTTTTATCAACACTCTCAATAAAAAGGTGTTATTAATCAACCTCTCATCAAAGCTCGCAATAAAAAGGTGTGATTCATTAGCCTTTTATCAACACTCTCAATAAAAAGGTATGATTCATCAACTTCTTCATCAAAACTCGTAATAAAAAGGTTTGAGTCATTAACCTTTTATCAACACTCTCAATAAAAAGGTGTTATTAATCAACCTCTCATCAAAACTCTCAATAAAAAGGTGTAATTCATCATTATCTTCATCAAAACTCGTAATAAAAAGGTGTGATTCATTAACCTTTTATCAAAACTCTCAATAAAAAGGGTGTTAGGCATCATTTGATGGCTCAATAAAAATGTGATACATAGCCTAAGTACCTGACAGGTTTCTCGGTAAAAAGGTGTGATGCCAAAGTGGCTGTCAGAACTCCCAATACAAAGGTGTGTCATGCTAGCTGCTACGTGGTGGCCAGAAACAAAGACAAAGATAAGTCTGGCGCACACTCAACACACAAAACCAGTGAGAGCAGAGACATTGGTTCAGTAACGAGTTAAGGTAGTGTAGATCACTAATAGGTCCACCACACTGGCGCTAAAATGCATTAATTAAATTAACAAGTGACAATTTATACTTTCTCATTGGAAACAAAATGTAGTAATCATGTAAGTTTTCTAACTTTATTTTATTATGACTTGACATTTTTTGTGTCCCCGAACTAAAAAAAAGCGGTTACTCCAATTATTCTGTCTGTCCCCATGTCTCCGGGGTCTACAGCTGAAATAGTTCAAGAGATTTCGTTTAAATTTGATATTTGTATGTTACATATTCTTACCTAGAGGCCAAGTCATTATTTTGGTGATTTTTGAAAAGTTAAAATGTTTTGAAAATAGATCTAACGATAGTTTAAAATGGCTACCTAGAAAATATTTTACTTGAATAATAACATTATATAGACCATATGATTTTTAGTGAAACATTTATTTAAGGGTAGCTTATTTTGCTGATAAATGATTTTTGAAAATAGATTTAAAGAATGTGTTAAAAATTGGTAGCTGAGGACCATAGTTTAGTAATATCTTATGTTTTTATCTAAAATCAACTAATTTTAGGGCAATTTATGTTGACCATATTTTACAAATTTGAAATTTTTATAAAATTGCCCCTAAGATCTAGTTTGAAATGAGTTTCTGGGAATTGTTTGTTGAGATAAATAAGAACACATTTTTATTTTTACATATATAAATAATTTTAGGCTAGTTTATAAATAATTGATTTTGGAAAAACTGAATTTAAAATATTTTTTTTTGAAAAATTGAGTTTAAAATGTGTATACGAAAAGTGTTTATTGCGATTAACAAGATGATGGGTTTTTTCTGAAGAAAAATTACTTGATTTAAACTTTACAATTTGGTTCCAAGCTATATAATATCAGGAAGTTTGTACGATTGTGTTGTATCATTTATTTATATTTAAATGGCTGAAGCAATAGTTTTGCTTAAAATTGATGTCAAATGAGTCTTTCGTATAAAATAATCAAATAATAAGCTTATTTTGGGGAAAAATTATTCAAGGGCTAGACCAAATAATTGATGTGTTAACATTTTGTTCCTAATCACAATAGAAACTATGTGAGAAAGTATGGAGCCTGATTGTGTTGTAGTTAATTTTAAATCAATCCTATTTATTTAATAGAGTAAACAAAAAGTCACTTAAAAAATAGAATCGTCCTACACCTCAGTTCAATCTGTAGCGTGTCTGCCTGTCAATCTGAGGGGTTCGATTCCCAACATGCCCGAAAAATGTATCATGGGTGAAATGTGGGTTTCCTATTTTACAATGATGAATTAACGGCCGGGGTCTGGATGTTGTGTTTGTTCTAGATATAAGTTTGTTTATAAGTCTTGTGCTGATTCAATGAATTGGTTCAGAAAGTACACGTTTAATACACCGACTTTTCCATCCATTAATGATTCCAGCCTGTAATCTGGGTCAGTCTAAAAGTCTTATGTTTTCCACTACTGGCTGGCTAGGCCTGTCGTAGCTTTATATGACTTATAATCTAGCTTAAGACTAGTAAAGGCACAGCATCAAGTCCCCAGGCCGATGACTGTGAAAGAAGAAACCCACATTTCACCCAAGATAAATGTGTCAGCCATGCCGGGAATCGAACCCTGGATCCTTAGCTCAGTAGACATACACGCTACCGAGTGAGCTAAGGCGACAGATGGAGAATTGACTACTCTGAGCTATGTTCAGTCATAAGTCACGGTGACACGTGGAGCTCTTGGCGAGAGTTGAACTAGTTAAGTTTTGACTTTGTTAGAACATGTTTGAATTTGTTTAAGAGACCCGCTTCAGTAGCCGTGTGGTTGGTCTAACGGACTAATATCGTGTTGGACTAGACTGCTGAAGACGGGGAGATCAGGGCTTGATCCCAATCGAGTGCACTGAGGGGATTTTCCTTCAATGGTTTCCCCCACATTCTCCACGCAAATGTGGGTGCATTTACTCTAAATTAAGCCTTCCTAATCCCTAGCCCATTAGTGTAATTAGTGCATAGGCGTATAACTTGAACAGGTAGTAAGACGTGGTGCTAACAAAAAATTGTTTAAGGATTGGTCCTTTGAATTTTACAATACTATAATATTTTGAGAATAAAGGAATCGAAAAAATGTCAGGTTTGCGAAATGATCTTTTTAAATCTGATTCTTTTTACAGCTACTATGTATGATGCCTAACAATAGTTGGGCGTATGCGAGTTCGGTGACGAGGAGCTTGACCTTGAATTATTAGCCAGTGAGCATGGACGAGTTCTCTCGCCGAGTTTGTTATGCCATGGCTCTTATTCCATCACCATACCAAACGAAAGGTTTCAAGCTTAAGTTCAATTATAGGCCTATTGTGATTGCATCATAACCAACTTAACCCAACCTAACCCTATAGGGGAAATGTGCCTAAAATGACATACCATTTTTAAGTTTTGAAATTTCTTCTAGAATATTCTTCTGAAATTAATTG
>CABFWB010004253.1:0-10285 GCA_902151455.1 Timema bartmani
GCAGTTTTCATAAAAGAGTGTATTTGTTTTGTTTTTTTAAATATAACGTACGATTAACATTTAATAAAAATAGTCTTGGGCTTGTCTTAAAATCACATTACAGATTATTTTAATTTATAAATAGCCAACAATTTAGCTCATTTACGTAGTGTGCCTGCTTACTAAGCTAAGGGTCTTGGGTTTGCTTCCCCGCATGACCTAAAAATTTATTATTAGTGAAATATAGCTGGCGTGCTGGGTATATTATCTGTTCTAGATTTAAGTTGATGTATAGAACATGTGTTTATAATATAATATTTCGTTCATAATGTTCACATTAAATATATAATTTATCCATTTTTTAATTATTTAATATATAAATCATAAGTTTTAAATATAATTTGACGAAATATTTTTTACATATATCTTTATTCTGAGTTAATATTTTTCCGTTTGCAAAATTTTTCACCATTGGTATCAGAATCATGAATACAGATTATCCACATATTTATTGTTATTTAATAATAATATTTCAACTTTATTTTTAGAAAAACTTTTTATCGATTTTTTAATACTAAATCATTGTTTATGGACTATAACATAGTAAGATAAAGTCAAACAAATGTTATTTAAAAACACAATGCTTTAAATAAAATATCATCTCATATGGAAATCATTTACAAGATAAAAAGAAGTTATTGACAAGCACATTAAAAATATAACAAATATTATTTGTTTTCAAAGTCACAAAATTTTCAAAGGCCTAAGCTTTTTTTTCCCTATCACTTTCTCTTAGAGCAATTTTGGTGCAGAAATAATAATGTTTTAGTGTTGAATAACTAGCAAAAGTGTAATAAATCACGTGGTTTTTAGATAGCAGGCCAGAAGGTGCCTGGTATTTTTTAGAAGTTCAACCCCTACTGTGGAGAAGTGCGAAGGGGATGGTTTATCCATATCTTCCTCACCTCTGGAGCTCGAAAGATGAAATTGTCGAGGATTTTCTCTATAGATAGTAATGAGCCAGAGGGTTTCTATGGGGGGGGGATTTTTTGAAATTGAACTCCTAATGTTGTGAATTGGGGTAGAGGGTGTTTTTTCTTTATCTTTCAAACCATTTAAGATAAAACTTGTCAGGGATGTTCTTTTAATTTAATGAGCCAAAAAAATTAGGATATTTTGAAATTCTACCATTCAGGGGGTGAACCAGGAAGGGGTGGTTTTTACCTATATTCCAAACTTCTTGAGCAGGAAAGAACAAACTGGTCAAGGATGATATTTTTAAGAAATGGGCCAGAAATCTTTTGACATTTTTCTAAGTTCAATCCCTAAGAAGGTGAAATGGGAAGAGGGTAGTTTTTGAATAGTTACAAAATGTCAAAAGATACGAAACCCATACGAAGCTATTGACAACAATACTAAATAATAATCACCATACAAATACAAATATTAAACGATAATAAACTATCTATGTTAAGGGTAACTTAAATCTAAACGATAAGCGTTTAGAAAATATGTTAATTTTAAATTGTATCGTTCATCCTGAACTATCCCTTTCCTAATTAGCCTACATCTGTATTCTCAAATTCATCCCAAGGATTAGAATTGTAGGAGATCATGTCAAAAATTAAATGTGGAAGATTTTTAATCACACTAGTTAAATTTCTTTTAAAAGGTAACATACGAATATTAAAACTTTTTTTTATCACCGCGTCTTACTATTTATTCAGGTTATGCAAACTTATTATAATTACTCGAATGGGGTAGGGATTAGGAAGGAAATATTATAGAGGTAATCTGCCCGTGTTTAAGTGGAGGAAGAGTGGGAAACTATGTAGGAAAAACCACCCTTATTAGACCCGACCAGAATTCGAACTCATCAAAAATCCAATCCAACACGAGACTGACGCCTTAGACCATTCGGCTTCTGAAGCTGGTTAAAAATATATATATATATTTTTACAGCCATAAACTTTTCAAATATGGATCCGTATTAGTGGACAGACGAAAAAATTATACCGTCTCATTTTATCTGATTCTCCAGGAACGGGAATATAGGGGATTGAACCTAGGATAGTAGTGTTGAGGGCGATTTTTTCCTAAATGGGTTTCTACAAACCATCCATGAAAATGTGGGCACATTCAAACGCAGTGATACAAACACAATCCCTATTCCATTAGTAATTTTTTTTTATAGCTCATACAACTTCAGTTCAATTCTCATAGGAAAAATCTTAGATAAATTTTATGAAAAGTTACTAGATCTAATTTCACGTAATTTTTTTAACACCTTGTCTTATTACCTATTCAGGTTGTGCGTATATTAACTGATTTATATAATAAGCTAGGGATGAGGAAGGTTGAATTAAGAGAAAGTGGGTCTGCATCTGCGTGGAGGGAAAGTGAAAAACCATTAAAAAACACTTTCATTACATTTAACCGGGATTAGAACCCCGATATCCCTGTTATCGGCAGTCCAGTCTATTGCGAGAGAGATGCTTTATAAGTTAGGCCATGCAACCACCAATTACTTTCACGTATTCATACGGCAATCAATATGATCCCAAACTGCCACTTTAGATGGATACAAAAAGTATTTTTAATTTTTTTAAAAGGTCCTTTCTACCAAAATCTTATTTTACACAAAAATATAAAATACATAAAAAACAATCATGTGAACTAAAATCTTAATTACAATTCGTATATGCTAGGTGAAATTTATTCTAAATATAGCTGTGTATTTTAATAAATGCATACTTTACGAATACACTAGAGTCGCGATTATCCAGCCTAAAATGGGGGCACTCCTAGCCAGATAGCGAAAAAGACGGATAATACAAAATCCTAGTACTATAAATAATTTTCAGTATGGGTTTGCCTCACATAACTACGCCTCGCGCACGTCTCCCTTGACACAGCTTCTGTTTCCAGCCACATCAAAACAGTGCTGCTATCTACACCGACCAAGACCACACCTCCCTTGACACATCTTCTGTTTCCAGCCAAATAAAACAGTGCTGCTATCTACACCTCCCTTGACATAGCTTCTATTTCCAGCTAAATCAAAACAGTGCTGCTATCTACATCAACCAAGCAACAGTAATGTATTATACGCCATTCGCATGAATAGCAGTCATGCTTTGCTGCCTCAAATGTAACAGTTGTAAGGAGTCTGCAATCGATTCTTTTATTAATTACTAGTGGATATTTACCAGTTTGTTTATTTTAAAACGTACTTGTTAACCCCGAGAATCGGGTCAGATGATATGGAAGGCCGTCTAATCGAAGGCAGAATAATCTAGACTCTAGTGTAGTATGACATAGTTTGGACTGTGAATGCATACAACATAGTCCCAGGCGCATGAGTATTTAACTGATGGGTACACATAATAACATATGTTTCCACACGCACAGGTAAGTGGAATATTTGAATAGAGAAATTAAAAACGTGCTCGTCGATGTTGAACAGTATTCCCAACAGTGTACTTGATTCTCAATTGACCGTGAAGAGGGTTATTAACCTAAATGTATATTTCTCTAAACATATACAGGGTGTGTCAACGATATAGTGTGAGATATAGGTAGTAAAAACGAAAATATTTTAAACAAGCAATTGATCTAATTAAAACGCAAAGTGATTAATTTAGACAATAGTTACCGGAGTTTTGCCCAATATAGCTTAATTATATATTTTTTAAAGTAAACATTACACCCGTTTATGTTCCCAATAAATTCAAATTTCTAAAATAATCAATAAAAATTTCTTTGAATAGTAATTTCTTTAATAATTTTGTCCAATTTTTAAAAATATTTTCTTGAATAAAATAATTTAATTTTTGGATTATCATAATATCATAAGTTCACAGTTTTTCAATACTAAAACCACAATTTAAGAAAAAGATTCTCACGTTTCGACAGAAGCTATTTAAATTTGATAGTTTAGATACATACTTTTATATCGAAGATGATCATTGATCATATAGATTTTCAGAAATCTCGCGTTTATATTTCTATAATCTAAAGGTTAGTCCTAGAGGTTAAAGCTGTCATAGAACAATAGACGTATGATCGTGTCAGTGGGCAGAATGATGATATTTTTAAGGATAGTGTTAAATTTAAGGTTTGTCTTTAAATTAACTATAGGAACGGTTCATCTTGATTTATAATAAGGATTAATAACTCTTTTTTTAGCACCACGTCTTTCTACCCGTTCGGATTATGTTCCTATGTACTAATTTAGCTGATGCTTATAGGGATTAGGAAGGTTATATTTAGATGAAGTGCACCAGCAATTGCATGGAGGGCTAGTGGGAAGCCATTTTAGAAAACCACCCACAATACACCCGACTGAGAATCGAACCTTGGTCTACCCGTCATCGGCAGTCTAATCTAACACGAGAATAGCTCGTTAAACCACTCGGCCAATGAAGCGGGATTTACCTTAGTTAACTTGGCGTAGAACGTACTTTTTTTAAACATACTAAATTAACTATAATTTGGGTGAATTTACTCTAAATTATCCTCCCAATATTTACCCCTTAAAAAGAAGCAGAATATTTAGATTTTAGAACCCCATTAGTCATGACTATTAAATACAGTTCGTTCGTTGTCACAATAACGGCACAACCCGCTTTAGTGGCCATGTGGTCTAACGCACAACTCTCGCAGTAGACTAGACTGCCGATGATGGGGAGATCAAGGTTCGAATCTAAGGCTGTTGTACTGAGGATGGTTTTTACAAAACAGTTTTACACTCTCCCTCCACTCAAATGCGGGTACACTTCCTCTAAATATAGCCTTCACAATACCTAAAACCATTAGCACAATTAGTACATGGGCGTTTAGCCTGAACGGGTAGTAAGATGCCATGCTAAAAAAAATGCCGTACGTTAAGAGAAATGGACTTATCTTACTAAAATCTCTCTCTGCCAATCAAACTTAACCTCTTGTGTCCAATGTCGACTTTACATCTCAGTTTAATTACGCGAAATTTGATTCGTCGCACGCCAAAGCCGTAAACTGTTGACAATGAACTACCGAGTCTCGTTCATGTCGAGTACGGCTTCTTTAGTTCAAAGGATCGCCGATCTACGCAGCACTAAAACTCTGTCCGGCTGGAGGACGACACGCCATGTTTTGTTTGGAAGGCACCGACAACAATCTACAACACTCGATTTAAATTAATTTTACTCGCCATTGCCTATGCTAAACATTTTGGTTTGAATGGCGTCTCGTGAAAATCCCTTTATTGTATTAACTAGAACGTAATCAAAGTGGACAATTTTGTTTATATTGCGTACTGTGTAATCTAAAAATGGAAATATAAATATATACGATCTGTTTGTGTGACTATATTTACTTTCTATAAACACACTAGAATCCAGTTTATTTAAAATTCTGTTAAAAAAAGTGTAAACTTTTATTTTATAAATGTAAGTCTCTAAAGTATTTATTTAAAAATAATTAATTAGGGGTGTCCCTCAACTAGGTCACGCTAATTTAGGGATTTTTGTGACCCCCTCTCTCTGTTTGTTATAAATTATCACAATTTTGTGAAACCCTTTTAATATTTCGTCACAATATCTATTTATTTAAATATCTATCTATTTTTTAAATTGTAGAGCCTTTTATAATCCTTTTATTGAGACGTGTTCGTTTGTGTTCTCCAAGCTCGATGATCAAATTAATTAAGTCGATCGTTTTTGTTCATACGTGCGTGCAGTCGTGTTTACTAAATCAGAATGTTGCCAGAATAGAACAAGCCTATACAGAGGCCAGAAACTTTATATTAGGAGAGAAAACCTGCAAAATATCTAAGAAATGGATCAAAAACCGACCAATGTAGTGTGAAATAACGTAAAACAGTAAAAATTAAGTTTTAGGATTTTTATAAACTCGACCATTTGTTTTTAAAATGTTGAAAATAGTCACAAATTCACAAATGAGCTATATACTCCAAAACAATGATGGAGAATATTTGGACTTTTAAGATGGTCGGTGAGGCCTTTTCTCATATTTGGCAAATTTTGTATCTTTATCGATTATAAATTTTACATTCTCAAACGGCTTGTACTTTAGTTAATTAAAATAAAATTCATCTTTTTTTAAACGTAATGTTAAGAAATGTATTCAAATTACTGGCTGGCTAAACAAATGGAAAGATAACATTAGAACGGATCTGAAACAGATAGGGTGTAATGAGGTGGACTGGATAGAATTAGCTAAAGATAGAGATAAGGTGTAATTAGATTTTCAAACAATCTTATTGATAAATATATATATATTTTGTGTACTGTCATAATTTGGCTAAATGTACTATATCTCAAGTATGTGGAATTATGAGTAATCACTAAAAGTATACGCGGTCTTCAAATGTAATTTATACCCTAAAATAATATGGCAAATAGTTTAATAAACCATATTTAGGTTTGAAATAAGGGATTTTGGAATTACTGTCGACCACTATAACCACTAAGCCACCAGACTAAGCTTCATTTAAGATTTAGCACTGATATACATTAAATGCTTAAGCTTTAATTCTAAATTTTCATGGTTTTTTAATCCATCTATCATCTTAAAAAAATATTCCAAGTATAAATCACATCTTCACATTAATATTTCATGCCATCTCTTTGTTATCGACTTGAGGTTTCACCCTGAAAATATCTTTAGGATGACGTCCAAGAACACGGTTGCGATCTAGTGGCAAATGGGATAACCTTGTTCTGAACAACTAGTTCGAGCGACGCCCACAGGGCTTCACCACCAGAGGTGACATCGCCAAGCACCCGGCAACACGTTCTGTCAGGTTTATTAGAATCCAATTTTCATATGAAGAGTATTATCTGACAGCTAGAACAGCTACTAGATCTATTTCCATGCATTCATAAACAATGTCATGTAATCTTCACCTGTCACTTTTGATACGTGTTATCAACACCTATAAAATAACCTAGTAATATAGTCACTTTTTTCCAATCTTGGTCCCGAAAAATATGTTTGTAATTTATTTTTGTATTTTCCTTTCAAGATCAAAATATTTTTAAAAAATCTGTTAACAAATAACACATGTAATTTATAAAAGTATAGCTTTAAAAAACCAAAGGCCACTTTTAAATGTGGCAAAAGTTCAAACTATTCAAACATTATTCATTAAATAAAAACAATAAATTAAATAACAAAATAACTTATATTAATTTTCATCGAACTTCTACTTTTAGATTTTTTTAAATTTTTATGTCTTAGGTTAGTTTCTATACTTTTGTTAATCGCAATGACTTTAATCTTATAAAATGTTTATTTAAATAAGCTATAAGTCAAGATTAAACCAATTAATTAATGTGAACATATTAAATTAGATTTTTTATGACTCCTAACACAATCTAGTGATATTAATGCTTTATACTGAAATCATAATGACTTCCAAATCAACTACAGTCCCAATTTTGTTCTAATTAGATCGAATCAAGACATTTGAACCAATTAGGTATTTGAACCGTACTAATTAATCTAAGAAAAACTTTATTTTTTAAAACAATACTTTGGTAATTCTTAAATAACGAGAGGTTTTTATGGGGAAGGGTAAGTATTGGGGAAGGGGGGTCAGTATTTTCTTACGTTTACTTACGATGAAGGGGGCTGAGGGGTAAAGATCCATCTTACGTGATGTTTACAGGTTTTTTTAATCGTATGGCACATATAACCGAAAGGGACTTGGACATAAAGGTTCGGTCGCCTTAAGTGTAGACAGTTAACCAAACTCTGGCAGCACAGTACGTTGATCAGAGCACACTACAGGAGGTTGTCTACACAGTCGTGTTGAGCCAGACCACCGAGGACGGGGAGATCGAGGCTCGAATCTCGCTCGGGTGAACTGTGGGTGATTTTAACGAAATAGTTTTCCAATCTCCCTCCATAAAAATGTGCTTTAACTTCCTCTGAATTCAACCTTCAAAATTCTTAGCCCTTTAGCGTAATTAATACATAAGCGGATAGCCCGAACGGGTAGTAAGACGCGGTGCTAAAAAAAATTATTTGTGGAAAAATACCTATGATACCACAGGGAATTGAGCCCAGGACGTCTAGATTAGTAGCTAGGGGTGCTGCTGACCACTATAAAAAGAGGCCGGTCATTGTAATAGATACTCTTATGGACTTAAAAGATAAATTTTAAAAAAAACTTTTATGTTCTTGCTCATTTATCTTTCCTTGACAAAACATTGTTTACCACTAACAAGCGAAACTAGAGACAAGAATGTTTGCCACTCGGAATTAAAACTACGGACAGCGCGGCGCGGCTCACAAACGTTGTTTGGGAATTGTTTGTTGTGGTAAGCCGAGCGAACGCTCGTCTTTAAACCGCTAGTAGAGGAACCGCCGGCGAGACTTCCATTCCTATCAAAAGCGGTTTTGTTGAAACTATGCATAGTTGGGTTGGTTTGCAGTGAGATCATTTATGTATTCTAATCAAAGATCTACTGCGAGAGTAGCGCGTTAGAGCACGCGGCTACTCTGGTGGGTAAGGTGTAGTTGAATGGCATAATAAATATCAAAGAACTCGGTTAGGTCAGTTGGTAGAGCTGTCTGTGCATGGAGTTGACAATGGCGTGGCGTGGAGTGTTATCAGGTTAATCAAAGCTAATTTAAACCGTATCTGTGAATTTTTTTTCATCACTCATTGGAACACTTATTGATCAGATATCAAAGAACTCACATGTATATGTGTGGTATGTGGAACATATTCTATGTTATATTGGTCAAATGGGGGATGAGGGACGGAATATAATTACATCACAGGTACAGTTTTAACAAGATATGACACGCTTTTATGGCCGAATGCTCTCAAGGCGTCACTTTCACAATAAACTGGACTGTCATTGACGGAGAGATCAGGGTTAATATCCCGGTTGAGTGTAATGAGGCTGGTTTTCCATAAATGGTTTTCCACATTTCTCCATGAAAATGCGACTACACTTCTTCCATAACAAGCTAACCTCATTCCTAACACGTCAGCCTAATTAGTATTTACGCGTTTAACCTGAACGGTTTATTAAGACGTGGTGCTTAAAATAAACCATTAATTTAAATAATAACAAACTATTAGAATTTTAGCTATAGGAGGTATAGAAATTTTAAACATAATTTAATACTAATTTTTTAAATTATAAAATCGCTCCTTAAATTTTTTTTGTGTGTACCTAGACAGTTTGTAGTTCCTTGTTCAGTGTGCCGTCAGTTGAAAAAGGCTGAGAATCACTGTTGTGGTAAGAGATAGGTTAAATAAAATAAATGGTACGGCACACCACACAAACTTTCTGTCGCTTTTACTAAAAACTAGTAGGCCTAATATTTGTGAAACAAAATAGTAGGTGTACACAATGTTGTAGAAACACTACACCAAAGATCATAAATGAAATAATATACACTGTTACTCTATGATATTAGGAACTAGGAACATTGTTACAGAAAACGTGAGAAAAGAGAAACATCTTTATTCACCAAAGAATATAAGAATCAAATTATTTTCAAAGACCTGAATTAAAAAGTATTTATATTTGCTTACAGCTCAGAAACTATCGGTTTTATAATAATATATCTCAAATAAAACATTGTTATTTTTAATAGTACTACATCC
The DNA here is from genome assembly GCA_902151455.1 of Timema bartmani. NCBI lineage: Eukaryota > Metazoa > Arthropoda > Insecta > Phasmatodea > Timematidae > Timema > Timema bartmani. The sequence continues at coordinate 9,611 of CABFWB010004253.1, forward strand.
TTAAATGATAAGTTATTTAGTATCTCAAATAGTTGCGAAAAAATGAAGAAAATTTGAAATTTTCCCATATGTTAAGTTCCCTCAAAGTAAACTTTATGAGAAAATGAGAATTTTCATTATGTCTATAATGATTAACAGTGTCAAGATATAATTATTATTAGCACCGCGTCTTATACTCGTTCGGGTTCTACGCACTTACGCTAATGTTTGATGGTAGGGTGATTATGAGATGAAATGGAGGACCTACAGTTTAACGTGGGATCCGAACCACGGTGAAGGCCTAGCATTCCACACATTCACAAGTTGTGATTAATACACGACTTGTCAGAGGTGAAGGAAGGGTTTGACAATCAGATAAATCTGTGCCGGGACTGTCAAAGTATAAAATTTAATAAAAATAACTAGGGCGAATTTTGAGAAAATTGATATCTTCTCTTTTTGCCCTTCAGTAAACTACCCTTAATCTTAGGGTTAGATATCTAATTCCAAAAATTCATCGGAGGAACCCTATGAAAACCCCAGATATCAAGTTTTAGCTCAATCGGTAAAATAATTTTGGCTCTAGACCGAGGTACAAACAGGCAGACAGACAGACCGAATTGCGAAAACTTTTTTTTTAGGGGGTCATGAAACGTCGACATTTATTAAAATATCAAGTTCATTTTTTTTTTTTTT